>JAJIBD010022210.1:0-17359 GCA_021461705.1 Cryptotis parvus | reverse complement strand
GGGACTGCATTGAATCTCTACAGAGCTCTAGGGAGTATTACCATTTTGACAATGTTGATTCTCCCCATCCATGAACAGGGAATATGTTTTCATTTCCTTGTGTCCTCTTTTATCTCTTGGAGCAGTGTCTTGTAGTTTTCTTTGTACAGGTCCTTTACACACTTGGGTAAGTAGATTCCTAAGTATTTGATTTTCTGTGGTACAATTGTGAATGGAATTGTTTCCTTAATATCCCTTTCTTCTCTTTCGTTATTTGTATATAGGAAAGCCACTGACTTTTTGGGTGTTGATTTTGTATCCTGCCACTCTACTATATGCGCTCATTGTATCTAGGAGTTTTTGGTAGAGAGTTTAGGGTTCTCTAGGAATAATATCATGTCATCTGCAAATAATGATAGCTTGATTTCTTCCTTGCCTATCTGGATGCCCTTGATGTCCTTTTCTTCTCTGATTGCTATGGCAAGTACTTCCAGTACTATATTGAATAAAAGAGGTGAGAGTGGTGAACCTTATCTTTTCCCTGATCTCAGGGGAAGGCTTTCAACTTTTCCCCATTTAGAATGATGCTTGATGTGGGCATTTGGTATATGGCTATAACTATCTTGAGGAAAGTCCCTTCAATTCCCATTTTCTGGAAGGTTTTAATCATGAACGGGTGCTGGATCTTGTCAAATGCTTTCTCTGCGTCTATTGAAAGGATCATATGTTTTTTATTTTTTTTATTGATATGATGTATTATGTTGATTGACTTGCAAATGTTGAACCATCCTTGCAATCCTGGGATAAATCCTACTTGGTCATGATGTATAATCTTCTTGATAAGTCTTTGGATTCTGTTTGCTAGTATTTTGTTGAAGATCTTAGCATCCATGTTCATCAGGGATATTGGTCTGTAGTTTTCATTCTTTGTGTTGTCTCTCCCTGCTTTGGGTATCAGGGTGATATGTGCCTCGTAGAAGCTGTTTGGGGGTGTTTCTGTTTCTTCTATTTCCTGGAAGAGCTTGAAAAGGACTGGCAGTAGGTCCTCCTTAATGGTTTGGTAGAGTTCACTAGTGAATCCGTCTGGACCTGGGCTTTTGTGTTTGGGCAGACTTTTAATTACTGTTTCAATTTCCTCATGGTGATAGGCTTATTCAGGTATTGGAGGTCTTCTTGTTTCAGCCGTGGGAGGTTATAGGACTGCAGAAATTGAACCATTTCTTCTAGATTCTCATGTTTCATGGCATATAGGCTCTCAAAGTACTCTCTGATGATCTTTTGGATTTCTGTGGTTTCTGTTGTGATGTCACCTTTTTTATTTCTGATTCTGTTTATTTGGGTTCTCTCCTTCCCTGTACTTACAAGTCTTGTCCAAATGTTTTTCAATCTTATTTATATTGTAAAAAAAAACCAGCTCTTGGTTTCATTAATCTTTTGGATTGTTGTTTTGGTTTCCAACTCATTGATTTCCTCTCTAAGTTTTATTGTTTCCTTTTTTCTGCCTGGGTTGTGTTCCTTTTGTTGATCTTTTCTAATGTCTTCAGCTGTGTAGTCAGGTTATTTATGTGGGCCCTTTCTTGTTTCCTGGATGAATGCTTGCAGAGCTATAAACTTCCCTCTTAACACGGCTTTTGCCGTGTCCCACAAGTTCTTAAAATTGGTGTCTTTATTTTCATTTGTTTCCAGAAATATTTGGATTTCCTGTATGATTTCTTCTATGACCCATTTGTTGTTCAGGGAGTGAGCTGTTCAGTTTCCAGGTGTTTGGTTTGACTCCCTGTTTCTGTGTACGGTTAACTTCCATTTTCAGTGCATCATGGTCTGAAAAAGATAGCTGACACAATTTCTATCTTTTTAATTTTATTGAGGTATGCTTTGTGGCTCAGCATGTGGATCTATCTTGGAGAATGTTCCCATGTGCACTAGAGAAAAATGTGTATTCAGCTTTTTTGGCATGAAGAGCCCTGTATATATCCACTAGCTCTCTTTCTTCCATTTCTTCCTTTAGGGCCAATATTTCCTTGGTGAGTTTCAGTCTTGTTGATCTATCCATCGTTGATAGAGCAGTGTTGAAGTCTCCAATTATAATTGTGCTACTGTTAATGTCTTCTTTGAGGTCTCTTAGCAGTTGTTTTATGTATTTTGCTGGCCCCTCGTTGGGTGTATATATGTTTAATAGTGTAATTTTTTCCTGGTGTACATATCCCTTAAATAATAATAAATGGCCTTCTTTGTCCCTTCTAACCTTTTTCAGCCTAAAGTCTATATTATCTGATACTAATACGGCCACACCAGCCTTTTTGGAGGAGTTGTTCGCATGGAGAATGGTCTTCCAACCTTTGACTTTGAGTCTGTGTTTGTTCTGATTTTTCAGATGCGTTTTTGTAAACAGCAGAATGTTGGGTTCAATTTTTTAATCCATTTTATCACTCTGTGTCTCTTAATTGGTGCATTTAGACCATTGACATTGAGAGGATTATTGTCATGGGATTTTGTGCCATCTTTCTTTTTGTGCTTGTTGTGCTTATGGGTTTGGTCGCATTACGGTTGACCCTTCAGTCCTTCTTTTTAAGGTTGGTTTTGAGTCCATGAAGTTCCTGAGTTGTTGCTTATCCATGAAGTTGTGTATCTTTCCTTCATATCTGAATGTGAGCCTGGCCGGATAAAGAATTCTTGGTGAAGCCTGCAGTTCATTGAGCCTTTTCACAATATCCCACCATTGTTTTCGGGCTCGGAGTGTTTCATCAGAAAAGTCTGCTGTAAATCTTAGAGATGTTCCTTTGTATGTGATTTCCTTCTTTGATCTTGCTGCTTTCAGTCTTCTATCTCTATCTATAGTTTTTTGTCATTTTAATTAAGATATGTCTTGGAGTATTCTTGTTGGGGTTTCTTTTTAGCTGGTATCCTACGGGCCTCCCTGGACCTTGAGGCAAGCATTCTTTAGTTCTGGGAACTTTTCAGCAATTATGGCCTTGACAGTTTCTTCTTCATCAGGGTTTTTTTCTTGCCCTTCTGGGACCCCAATGATCCATATGTTGTTTCTTCTGGCTTCATACCGATTATCTCTTGTTGTCTGCTCGGTAATTGTGAGTCTTTTTTCTATCTTCTGGTCTTGTGTAGAGAATCTTTGGAACTTGTCCTCGAGATCACTAATTCTTTCTTCAGTAGCTATTATTCTGCTATGATGGCCTTCCAATGTGTTTTTTATTTCATTTACCTCATTTTTAATATCTGTCATTTCCCTTTGCATTTTCCTCACTTCTTCTATCATGTCCTCTTGTATTTTATTGATTTTGCATTCCATTGCTTCTTTGAATTCCTTTTGAAACCTTAACAGTTCTTTCTGAAATTCCTTTTTAGAGAGGTTATACAACTCATTGGTATTGCTTGGTCATCTGGAGCAGTGACTTCACTTACAGAGCTTGATGGAATTTTGCATTGCTTTACCATTATGACTATTGTAGGTTGCAAATGTGAGTTCTTGGGTGACTAGATAGCACAGTTAGTAGGTGTCTCGTCTGTTTGCAGAGTTTGGGTGGGTGGCAGGGATGTACGAACCAAGGTTCACTGGTACCTCATGCAAGATAGGTAGTAAGAGGGTCACACGGTCACACTAGCGTCCGTGTGGTTTTGAGTTTTGGGATGTTCCCATAATCGCAGGGCCCAAGGGGTCTGGGGTGAAACCAAGGCAGTTTGCCTTGGTTCCCATTGATGGAGTTTCCGCTCTTCCTTGGGGCAGCTTGGGGTCCACAGAGACGCAAGAATCACACACACACCTGTGGGGAGATCGCCAGGAGTTCCCAGAAACACGGGGCCCAAGTGTCTCGGGTGAAACCAAGGCAGTTTGCCTTGGTTCCTGTTGATGGAGTTTCCGCTCTTCCCTGGGGCAGCGGGGGTCTGCGGAGATGCAAGTATCACACACACACACTTGTGGAGGAGATCACAGGCGTTCCCTAAAGAAATAACTTTTACTACTTATCAGAAAAATGATGGTACATGTATGTGCATGAGCTCAAAGGAAGCATCTTAACATAAGCAGACATGCATAGAATAAAGGGGGGATAAACAATGCAATATCATTTATAATATGCAAAATTCTTAGGATCCGATAAGAATTCTATACTGAAAGAGCTGGTTAATTCTATACTGATTCTATACTGAAAAGCTGGTGAATTGTAAATTAAAATAAAACAAGAAATACAGCTCTGAGTTACACTCAGCTATATAGACCTTAAAGCCTTTTTGGGAAATTGTAAGAATTAATGTATAAATAAATAAATGTAAATACTGAATCAAGTTAGCAATGTAAAAAGGAAAGTTGTAAAAGAAATTCTAGCAAGTGGCAGAGAAATATACATAAAATTTCATAATGGGTGCAATAAGTCTGTCTCCTTTGGAAGACGACAAGTATCAACGTTATAAAGTAACTTCATTTATTATCACTATTGCCTGGAAGCCCTTGGTCAAGGATGCTGTTATGAGAATTATTTTCTTAGAACTGTTTTTTTAATATTTTATTACATGAAATATACAATTAACCATGATATGTGCAATTACAAAGATATTCATAAGATGTTCATACTTGGGTTTCGGTAATACATTGTTCCAGCCCCTCATCCCTCCACCAGTGCCTATTTCCCATAACCTATATCCCCAATTCCCTCCCCCTCACCTAGCCTGCCTCTATGACAGGTTGTTTATCTCTTTCTCTCTTTCTTCTCTTACACATTGTGGATTACGATACATACATTTAAATGTTGTCATGTGTATCTTTTGCCTGTATTTAATGCTCAGTTCTTGGTTGTTATTAACACTTTTGACAATTATTAGCACACTATCCCATTCTCTGTCTTACCTAACCTCTGACTCCCACATGTTTGTAATAATTTCCATCTTTGACAAGACCTCCTGATCCATGTTTTACCTGACCTTGTATATTGGTATCATAATATGCACATATATATTTATGTCATGCAAATAAATGCAGTCATTCTATATCTGTCTTTTTCCTTCTGGCTAATTTCACTCCAACATGATCCTCTCCATGTCCATTAATTTATAGGAAAATTTCATAAGTTCATTTTTCTGAATAGCTGCATAGCATTGCATTGTGTAGATGTGCCAAAAGTTTCTTTATCCAGTCATCAGTTCTTGAGCACCCTGGTTGTTTCCAGATTCTGGCTATTGTGAATAGAGCTGCTATGAAAATAAAAGTGAAGATGGTGTTTCCACTGTGTAGAACTGTTTTTTAAGAGAGGTTTCAGGAAAACTAATTTTTTTGTCTTTTATCCTATTTCTGGCGTTTTACTCAGAATTCTTTTTCTTTCCGTTTTAGCATTTTTGGGCCACACCTGGTCGTATTGAGAGAGGTAACTCCTGGCTCTGCACTCAGGAATTTCTCCTGGTGGCAGTCAAGGGACCATATGGAATATTGGGAATCAAACCCCTGCATCCAATGTAAGTTCCCTACTTGCTTTCCTTTTGCTCCTAGCCCCTTACTCGTAATTATTTTTTACTAGAAAAGTAGAAGATTACAGTATAACAAAGATGTTCCTCAACCTATTCATTTCCTTGGATTTTAGTATTAAGCCTTGGGGGAAAAATCCATTATATTTCATGCCATTAGCTAGGAAACAAAGTAATTAATGCTCATGTTGCAACAACTTTCATATACCACAATTCTTCACTCATCAATATACTTCAGACAATTTTAAAGATTTAGAAATATTCAGACATTATTCTATTTTTCTTTCATTTCACAAAACTCTCAGTCTTGTTTGTAGCTCAGTTCACTGAGAATTCTGTTAGAGTAATCTTAGCTATAATATTATTCTTCATTTTATTGAGTTAGCATTTCTTTTTCAGACATTTTCCCCATTGGGAAACAAATTCATATTTTGTATACTATAATTTTTTCATAATAAAACAAGAAAATGAGATGTCAATGAATCACTTATTATGAAGCCAAATCAAAATATGAGTTCTACTATGGTGTCATTAGTTTTGGTGGATCCAAGTCCATCCCCAGTAAAATTTTTAGAATATGAAGGGAATAGTCTATAAATCAACTTGACATTATTTCTTCTCTCCCCCCATTACATCTTGCGTTCAAACTACTACCTCTGGGGAAATATACCCTACATACATTCCTTCTTAAAAGAATTTCTTCTGCCACAAAAACACTTTTTTGAAAAAAGGTTTGGGTCACACCCAACGAGGCTTAGGGATTACTCCAGATGCCCAAGATTGAACCCAGGTCAGCAGCATATAAGGCAAACATGCTATCAGCTGTACCATCACTCCTCAAAGATACTTTATTTAAATCACAAATAGAGAAAACTTTGACTAAACTTAGATACTGCTTTTAAATAATATCTCAGGGCAGCTGAAGAATAAATGATATTAACAAATAAAATGCCTCTTGTTTGAAAAAAATTTTGTATGGTATTATTTGTTTATTTACTGGTCCTCATTACTCTTTCAGTAATATTCATGCACTGATTTGAATACCATATCCTAATGTTAAGGAATTAAGGAAAGTATCTATGATCTTTAGAGAAGAGTAGTCCAAATAGCACTTGACCTTTCTTTTGCTTAATGAAAACATTTATTTTCTTTTTTTATCATTACCCCACCTAAAACCATTAAGAATCCAATTTATTCTAACATCATGTTAAATTAAATCCAAAAATGAATATGACAAAACAAAACAATACATAACCACAAAACTTAATTCAATTTAGTCTATAAAGCAAGGAAACTGTAAAGCAAGGAAACTGTCTTATAAATTTCTCTGACAAGTATAAACAAAACTTAAGCTATTCCCCAAATTATCACAAGTAACCATTTTCAAGCTCTAGAAAGCTGATTTCTATACAAATCACTAGAAATACCAAAACAGCTTTTCATATATATAATTCTAAACCTAATTTCATTGTTGACTGGCAGTCTTCCAACTCACAAACTGATTCAGGTGCACAATTAATGTTTACTAATTTAAAAAGGTAATTGAGTCAGTTTAATTTTACTATTACTAGGTTTTTAAACTTTGCAAATATATTTGGTAATTGAACACAATACTTCTGTTGGAAAAAAAATCCTGGTGTGAGAATGGTTTAGCTTTGATTAAATTTAGTAATCCACTGCCCTTAAAATCTGGAGAGCTCACATATAATAAAATTCCATAAATATATATGGCCTCAAAGATTTCTGTGAGCTTCCCAACCTCCAGTTATTTGAGTTCATTAATATCTCACTCTGCCTATTCACCATTTCCACCACAGATGCTTCATAAAGTTTTATGAATATGTTTCATACATAAATATATGCATATTTATGTGAGTGTGCATGTGTCTGTGAATGTGTATAATATATATTTTAAATTTTGCCTATAGAGTTAAGGTGTAGGGAAGCGTCAGAAAACTGCCTTGTTTTCTGAGCCACTTGCTTGTTTAGAAACAACCACATGTAATTCTTCTAAATAGCCACCTCCTTTATTGTAAAATATAAGTCAGATCAGGATTTTAGAGTGATCTGTCAGTGCAGTTACACTAATAATAACAATAAAGAGCCTAATGTAAATGAAAAAGATTCATTATACTCACAGGAATGGAAGAATGAGGCAGAGTATGGCTGCAGGGGAGGAGCCAGGGCAGCTGCTGAAACAGACAAATGGGAGCTTCAAAGGTTAAATGCCTTTATAGAACCAGCAAGGTGGAGGGAAGTAAAGGCTGAAGGCAATTTCATTAGGGTCAGAAAAAGCACAATGTCATAGGGTGAAGGCAAGAAGGAGAACTTTTGAAGAGATTAGCTTTATTGATCTGTTGTGTTCACCAGGCACCAGTCTGGATGTTCACATACCGTTTTGTGGTTGTTGAAGCACCAAAAATGATCTCTTACAAATTCATAATATCATAATATAAAGGATTGTTTCTCAGGTGTTCCTGAAAAGTTCTCTTTTACTTAACCATTCAAACTGTCCCAGGTACCAAACAGATAGCCCAGGGGTAAGGTATTGTCCTTGAACTTTGCAGGCCTCCTATTAGATCCTTGAATCAGCAGCAAACAGTAGGCTGAGGTCCCCTGAGCTGCACCAGGAATTACCCCTGAGAAAGGTGAGGCCAAAACAAGCAAAGAAAAGCCAAACTAAAGCCTGACCTGGAGCATATGCTTACCCTATTTACTTCTCTACACTCTACATCCTTCTGTATTCAATTGCTTAACTTACTGGCCCCTTTCAAAATCAATAGGTAATTATGAAAGCATTTCCCCCATCACTGTATATTTTCCAATGTATTACTTTTGGTATATGACACATTCCTGCTTTTTCATAAATACTATTATTTTTCTTTAATTAACGAACTATGCAAGCAATATATTCCATTTCTTTTTTTGTTGTTGTTTGTCAGAATACCAAGCAATAACAAAATGCGGGAGACATGAACAGACTTTGGATTACTGAATATTCAAAGAGTGTGGGTGGAACTTAATGTTTTAAAATAAATACAGAGGGGAGAGAGAGAGAGAGAGCGAGAGAGAGTGGGGGAGTCTGTTGGAAGAGGCAGACTAGAAGTGACATAAGGACAGTGTAGAGGTTTAAACACTCAGGGGTGGTGAACATGTGGTGACCTTGTACATAAAGCATATAAATGTTAACACTTGCAACCATGCTAAATGAAGACAAATAATTCAAACAATAATTTAAGATAGAACAAAAGTGTTGAACAAAAGTAATGATAGCAGAAATAAATGGTTAACTGCACTAGTAGAGAAATAAATATGACTTCTTATTTTCTCAGAATTCAAATTATGTTCGAAGTCTCCATGACAGCTATTTTTTTAATGTTTGAAGACAATAAAAAGAAAACAATCTCTGTGAAAATCACCCATTTTATTTTAACACAGGTCATCTACTGATAAAATTGACATCCTAAAACCTTCCCCCAAAAGTAGCAATAATTTTAGCTTGTAAACTGTGTCAATCTAAAAAGCATAAAACACCACTTCAGAGGATTCTGCATACAATGCGCTCAGATCTCTTTTAGACTGAAAAATCTCATCTGGATGCTGGGCATGCTGGTTGATGAAGGCCTACAGCTCTGTCATTCTGTATGAACTGCTACAAGAATCAAGACTACTCCCTTTCTTGGAATAGTTTCATCCAGAGCCTTCTTAGTGAATGTCTGCTATCAGTCCTCCCAGTTTGAAAACTGAATAGCCATTTAGACTGCCATGAGAAACTTGGCACTCTCAGACACACCTGCATGAAAGTGATACAAATGATGCAGAAGCAGTGGCGACTAGTCCTGTTCATTCACAATTAAATTCCCAGGTTAATAAAGATTCCCAGACTCATGGAAAGTAGAAAAGTTTCAAGCACAGGTATGCTTGAACCAGAGACACAGAAACATGGGGCAGAATGGCTACTGGCTCTCCCTGTGCTCAACTGATCATGAGGCATCTGGGAGGGAAGGCGGGTTCTAGCCCTGGCCTGCTGTCCCAATAGAGCCTCACAAGAAGCCAGAGGAACCCCCACACCATGAGAGCCACCATTTTCAACATCTGGACTCCATACCTCGTCAAAGCTCCACCCAAGAGAAAAGCCTATCTCTCCCTGTTGCATGCGTCTGCTTTGCGGCTGCGTGGTTCATCAGAAAATGCACATACTTGCCTGGGCGATAGTCCAGTGGTAGGGCGCTTGCCTTGCATGGGGCCAACCCGGGTTTGATCCCTGCATCTATAAGGTCCCCACGCAGTGCCAGGACAGAGCCAGGAGTAACCCCTGAGCATTGCTGCTGGGTGTGACACAAAAATAAAAAATAAGAAAATGTACATAATGAGAGCCTACCTAATGCTGAGAATTTCCCACATGCATGGCTGAGCCTGCCAAGCTACCTGTGTTGTATTTGAGATGCCAAAAACAGTAACAATTCTAAACCTCATTCCCATGATCTGAACGAATTGTTTGAGGCTCTTCATGTTCCTGGAATGAGCAAATGTCCTTGGATTACACTAGCACACAACAGGGACATATGAAGAAGTTATTGGTGCCTGCTCTAGCTAATAGATGAACAATGGGAATACAAGTGATACAAGTTATACAAACTGTATCAAAATTTTATGGTAATTACAGAAGAATTATAGTCATGAGACATTTACATTTTAGGTATAAAATATTTTAAATTGTTCTGCATACACTGCTGTATAAGTACCCAGCACTAATTGATTGCACCACTAGAGCTCAAAATAATTAAAATTGTTAAATAAAATAACACATTTTATGATGTTTTGATTTTAAAATAAACATACACTTAATAACTGCAGTTTGCAGAATATACTTTAGTCAAGTATATTGAATAACAAATCTCATTTATTTTTCCCCTTCAAAATGTTTGACTGAGTCATATTTCTCAGCTATGATCTAAAAAGAACCTTAAATTATGGCATCAAACAAAATCTTAACAAAAACATGATTTCATGATCAAATCAATTTATTTATTTTTGTTTCCAAATGAAAAGTCATAAACTATTTAAAAGTAAGTATTCTGTTTATATAGGGAATAAAATATTCTTGTTACTATATTGGAAATATTGTCTAAATCTAGTAAGCGTAAAGCTATTTCCTTAAAATACATTGAATTTAATTTTCTAAATAAAACACTATGATTTTTTAAATAATATATTATATACAACCTATTAAAACAAAGTAACATGAAGTACAAATTATAAATACAAAATACAAAGTAGAAAATAAAGTACTTAATTACACATAGTATTACTGAGCATGTTTGTAAAATTTCACTTCAAAAATATCATGTTTCACACTTAATATTCATACTAAAACAAGAGTCTGAAGAGATAGTATGGTGGTTCTGAGATAGTACACTTGTTCTGCATGTAGCCAACATTGTTTCTATTCTTGGCACACCATATATTCTCCTGAAGACAAATTTTTAAAAATTGAAAATTCCAATTAATCATCAATAATATTCCTATGCATTTGTCCAAAGGACATAAGAACATTAATAACAAAAAACATTTGTACACTGTTTTCATACATATATTATTCAGAGTAGCCAAAACATGCTCTCAACCTAAATGCCCATTTATAGATTATTGGATAAAGCTGAAGAATCCCTCTCTCTCTGTATTATCTATCTATCTATCTATCTATCTATCTATCTATCTATCTATCTATCTATCTATCTATCTATCTATCTATCTATCTATCTATCTATCTATCTATCTATCTATCTATCTATCTATCTATCTATCTATCGATCTATCGATCTATCGATCTATCGATCTATCGATCTATCTATCTATCTGTCTATCTATCTATCTATCTATCTATCTATCTATCTATCTATCTATCTATCTATCTATCTATCTATCTATCTATCTATCTATCTATCTATCTATCTATCTGTCTGCCTGTCTCTCTGTCTGTCTGTCTATCTGTCTGTCTGTCTGTCTGCCTGTCTGTCTATCTATCTACCTATCTACCTATCTATCTATTGATGAATCCACCTATTGATAAATCCATGTATCAATCCAATCTATCTAATCTATCTTCTGTCTGTCTGATCTATCTGTCAATCTAATCTATCTGTCTATCTATCTAAACTATCTATCTGTCTATTTGACTATCTTTCTATCTGTCTGTCTGTCTTTCTGTCTGTCTATCTGTCTATCTTCTCAATAACACACATTGAATATATATATTCAATAACACAAGCTGACATAAAAACATATGTGTTTCTATAAATATATACACAAACACACACACTCAATAACACAATACTCTGACTTAAACATAGATGAAATTAACCTTATGGGAAAAAATGGACAGGACATAATGTGAACATGATCACTATATCACTGTCTTTCCGTTCATCATCAATTTACTGAAGCGGCCCCAGTAACATCTCCATATGTCCTGTCTCATGCTAGTAGAGCCCAAGGGCATCTGCTTGCTCCAGGAATATAAAGAGCCTCAATCCATTCCGAAATGAGGTCTATAATTGTTACTGGTATTTGGCATATCAAATAAAATATGGGTAGCTTGCCAGCCTCTGCCATGCAGGTAGCATACTCTTGTAGTCATCTCTAAGTCCAGCATTTAATGATGAACAGCACGGCCGCAAGCGGCTGAGTGAGCCAGGCTGTGATAGGCTGGTCTGCTGGGTGGAGTTCTGATGAGAGGGAAGTCTTATGTGGAAAATGGAGGCCCTCATGGAGTGGGGGGGTCATCTGGATTTTTGCAAGGCTCTGCTGGGGTGGCGGGGCAGGGCTAGAACCCGCGATCCCTCCTGGGCGCCTCGTGAGCGGTTGGGCACAGGGAGAACATGATACGAAAAAATTAATAAGTGGTTGAAAAGTATTGACTATTTTTGCTCATATGTGAATTGCAAATTAATAAAGCAAATAAATTGGCAGAAACATCATAACTGACTCCTAGACTAATGAGAATATTGGTGGTTGCTAGAGGGAAAGGTGAGGGGTGAGGGGGAAGGAATTAGTAGAAGGCTCTTTTCAGTGATACAATGGTAATGGAATTTTGGTAGTGGGGTTGATGGCAGTTCCACACTCATAGAGGCATAAAATTTAAATTCTATTTAGAAATAGACTTGCACAATAAATCATCTGAATACTTAAATGACAAAGTGTACTTTTATTCAATAGATAACTTTTCTTAGAAATTTAAATCTTCCTACCTAGAAAAATCAATAGATTCCATACCAATAAAATGTCTAAATAGCTGACATTCTATTATTTCTCTCCTCAGGAAAATATACAGAAGAAATAGGACCTTTTATTATAAACTTTAAAAAATTTATTTTTAATAGTCCAATAGAAGACCTTAAGAGCAAAGAACTTGAAATTTAAACAAAACCAAATTTCATATAGTTTCACCTTTCATCCTTTGTTTTTTCTCCTCCTGCCATATGAATGAGTACACACCTTTGCGTTTATTTTAGAACTTCTAAATAATTATGGTCATATGAAGCTTTTCCCTTACAGGAATTTCATAATGCATGTTCTAACTAGAACAGACACTAAGCAAGTTATCTTTATAACAGCTCAGAAATCCACTGCTTGTGTACAGACTGTCAATGTATACATACAGAACAAAATATTTTGGCTCAATTCACTTTTCTGGTATACAAAGAAGAGTTGTCAAACAATTTAGAGATATAAATGGATGACAATAAGATATGCAAAACTAAATATTTATTTATTTATGTTCTTTTGCTAGTAATTAAGGTATCACTCAATATTTTAAGTAGAAGGTGCCATATAATACATAGAAAGCAATGAGACCACAATGTCTTTTGTGCTCCATTCATGTTATATTTCTTTGTGATGGAGAGGTATACTAAATATCTTTACAATTCCATCTCCTAAAATACTAATATTATTTTAAGGCAGTTTTCATGTTCCCGTATTTATAGCACCTCTTTTCACAGTAACATATATATATATGTTGTCCTACATCTCCCAGTTCATGTATTTATCTGTAATCTTTTGTTCCTGAAACCATGGTCCTAGTGGTAAAAGCATGTCAAAAAGAAACAGTGATACCAAATACTAATAAAGTTAAAAAAATAAATCATTACTCTTTGGCAATTAGATTGGCTGGAATTGCTTTAGAAGAGCAACAAAAATACCATAACTGTTTTTGCAGAAAGGAACTACAGGTAGAAACTCATTCAAATACCCTCCATTCTTTCTTTTCTTGATTGACTTTTATGCACCAAACAGCCAAACTTGATGAAAGAAGAAAAAAATTCATCATTATCTGAGACTCTTTTTCTTGCAAACATTCCAACCATATGACTGACTTTGCTAACTTGGTTTGTCCTGATAATTTTCTGGTTTGGGTAGCATGACAGCTTCACCACATCTTAATGGAATATAGTTCAAAGGCATTAATTCATTGGTAAATATAAATAAAGACTTTTGATCACATGAACACTTGAATCCCATTATTCATCGATTTGTTTGAGCGTAGCGCCAGTAACATTTCCATTGGACCCTATCACGTGCTAATGTAGCCCAATGGCATCTGGTTGATTCAGGAATATGAAGAGCCTCAAACCGTTCCTTCAGGGTCTTTAAAAGGAAGTCTGACTATCTTGTAGGTGGGCGGCCACGTGATCTTTTGACATACCGTGGGATCCAGTCGGTAATGGCTCTAGTTCAGCGGTTGTCAACAAATCGCATTACATGTCCAGCCCATCTGATTTTTGATGCCTTGGCAAACGAGACAGTGTCCCTGATTCTGGAATAGCGACGGAGGTCAGAACTCCGGATTCCTTCTCTCACTTGAGTGAGGCATGATATTCCAAGCATAGCTCTTTCGATTCCTCTCTGGGAGACCCGAATAGCATTCTCATCCTGCTTTCGTAGGGCCCCCGGTTTCTGAGGCATATGTTAATGCAGGGAGAATGGTGGAGTCAAAGAGATGTGCCCGGAGCCGGAGGTTCTTTGTCCTTTTAGCTATTTCTTCGATGCCTTTGAAGTCATTCCATGTCGCTCTATTCCTCCTGCGCAGCTCAGGTTTTAGGTCGTTCATTATGTTGATTTCTCGACCTAGGTATACATAACTGCTGCATTCAGAGATGTTTGTTCCATTGAGAGTGAATGGGGCCTCTGGAACTAGTCCATTCTTCATGAACATTGTTTTCTTTAGATTCAGCTGTAGACCTATCTATCCACATT
Organism: Cryptotis parvus; assembly: GCA_021461705.1. Taxonomy (NCBI): domain Eukaryota; kingdom Metazoa; phylum Chordata; class Mammalia; order Eulipotyphla; family Soricidae; genus Cryptotis; species Cryptotis parvus. The sequence continues at coordinate 2,656 of JAJIBD010022210.1, read as the reverse complement.
CTCGGTCAAAGCCAGCCAGCTTTTGTGCCGCTTGGCTAATGTTTGGTGTTATAAGAACAATGTTATCAGCGAAGTGGAGGTGGTGTAGTTGCTGACCATTGATCTTTACTCCCATTCCTTCCCATTCTAATTGTTGCATGATGTTCTCAAGGGTGGTGCTGAAGAGTTTTGGTGAAATGGTATCACCCTGTTGAACCCCTCTTTTCACATTAATGATCACTTCTTTGTAGAATGGTGAGATCCTGGTGGTGAATCCGTAATACAGCTCACGAAGGATCTTGATGTATTGGGTTTGAACGCCCTGCTTGACTAGGGCTTCGATGATCGCTTCAGTCTCCACAGAATCAAAGGCTTTCTGCAAATCAATGAACGTGAGACAGAGCGGCATCTTGTACTCCCTACAAACCTCGATTAGCTACTGTGTGGATATGGTCGATTTTGCTGAATCCTTTCCGGAAGCCTGCTTGCTCGCATGGTTGTCCTTCATCTAGTGTTCTGCTAATCCTGTTCAGGATGAATGGTGTAAACAGCTTGTAGATGACAGACAACAGGCAGATGGGGGCAATAGTTGCCAATGTCGTGAATGTCTCCCTTCTTGAACAGTAGAACTGTCCTGCTGGTTTTCCATTGAGTGGGCACCTTGCATTCGGACAGGTAGCGTGTGAAGAGCCGAGCTAGTGTAGAAGTACTGAAGGCAGATTCTTCAGGTGTTCGGGTCTGACTTTGTCTGGGCCTGGTGCTGTTTCCTTCTTTACCGATGAGATGGCATGTCGGATTTCAGAAGGGAGAACATTGGGAATGTCATATCCATCCTGTGGAATTTGGTATGTGGGCAGGTGGATGTGGCTATCAAAGAGATTTGAGTAGAAGTCCTGGATAATCTTTTCCATTGCCTTTCTGGAAGATGTGATCGATCCATCAGGGCGTCGGAGGGCAGTCATCTTGGTTTTATAGTTGGCAAAGGACAGGCGGGCAGTGCGAATGCTTTTCCCGGCTTCTGCTGCATCTTCCAGTATTTCTGTTCTTCTGTCTTTGAGTTCTTTTATTTCTTCTCTGCCCGGTTTAGCAAGCTTGGACGTTAGCATTTTGTTTCCTGAGGCTCGCGCCTTGCCACGTTGGCGAATGAGCTTGAGAGTTTCTGAAGACTGGCATTCTTTTGTGACTTTCTCTCTCTCTCGGCATTCTTCGCACAATCATGGAGGTGCTGAACCAGTCGGTTGTGTTCTTCATCGATGTCATCAATGATGGTATCTTCCCATGTTGCTGCAATGGTGCCAAAGAGTTCCCAGTTGGTGGTCGTTTTGGGAGTTCTCTTCTTAAACTTTGCAGCCTTTTCTCCCCATTGTGGGAAGTAGAATTTTGCACAAAGGAGATTGTGGTCCGATCCTGTTTGGAATTTGGGGACGACAGCTACATTGGTCAGACAAAACCATCGATTGAAGATGATGTGGTCAATTTCATTGTGGAACTGTCCGCCAGGAGATTCCCATGTCCAACGTTTCGCTTCAGCTTTCTGGAACTGTGAGTTCCCATGAATGGTCTTGGTGGACATGATGAACTCAGATAGTCTCTCACCCTGTTTGTTCCATTCTAGGCCATGGGTCCCGATGGGGGAGTTCTTCCGCCAATCTTCTTGTTCCTATTTTGGCATTAAAACCACCGACTATGATCTTGTAGAAGGTGTGATCTTTTTTATAGAAGTCCTCCAATTCCATGTCGAATTTCTCAATTTCATCTTCTTTGTATGTGGATGTTGGTGCATAGACAATGAAGATAGAAATTGCTGGCAGTGGGCCACATCTCTTCAAGTGTAATCATCCTATTCGGTTTGTTAGGCATTCAAAACAATGTTTACGGCTGTGTTCGTGTTGACAAGGACACCAATGCCACCGACGCCTCTTTTCGTCACATGTTCCAAGGAACAATTCTTCTCCGGTGTCAAATACAGCATGATGCAACTCACGCCTCCTTCTCTTAGTCAGACCAATGATGTCCTACTTGATCTTTTTGCGCTTGCACCATCAGATCCTCAATATATGCTTCCGATGTCAGCGTACGGGCATTGAAAGTACAGTCATTTTACTCCTTCTTTGTTTTGGCAGCCTAGGATGGCCATGAAATTTTATCAGGCACTGCTTGTTTGCCTTTCTTACTGCTGCCATATTAAGGGCTCTTTCGGGGTCAGGAAAATAAACATTTCTGTTACTGGATTTGGCATATCGAACATGCATCAGACAGCTTGTCAGGCTCTGCCATGCGGCGCCTATATTCTCATTACTTTGTGGGGCTCTCTCAGAGGGGTGGGTAGAATATTTACGGTACTTTGGAGGTAAATTGCTTGGCAGCGCGCCTAGCGCAATGGGGAAAGGTGGTTTCTGCTCTGCCGGGTGTACCTGTGTCTTAGGCTCAAGCATTCCTGGGCTTGAAATACTCTCCTCTGAAGGGGCGGGTCTCTGCAGGGTGAGTCCTTGTAGAGCTGGGTTTCTGACAAGCCAGGCTGGAGACTGGATTAATCTGCTGGCTGGAGACTGATTAGTCTGCTGGGTGGAGATCTTACCTCTGCAAAGTGTGGATTGTGAAGATCGCTGCCTGCAAGGTGTGGAGGTTTCTCTAGGCTCCTCTGAGGCTCCATCGGGATGGTGGACTCAGGTTGAAG
>JAJIBD010022209.1:0-102355 GCA_021461705.1 Cryptotis parvus | reverse complement strand
TCTTCGGGGCAACTGGCATGGAGGCGGAGGTAAGGTAGGGCTCAAAACTCCCTCGGAGTCCGGCCAGCATGGTCTCTCCCCTGCCCATGAGAGCAAACCCTTGGAGCAATGTTGGACACGGCCGGGGCTGGCTGAGCCCCTTACCAGGAGGTCAGCTCCATGGGGTTGCTTCCACATGGGGCAGGCCGAGCAGTGCAGCTGTGGGTCTGTAGTGGGGTTTTGTGCTCTTTTAATTTGTCATACATATATGATTTTGAGGCATGATGTTTGATATAGAATCACTTGAATACTTGATCACTTGAATTCCGTTATTCATCGATTTGCTCGAGCGGGCACCAGTAACATTTCCATTGGACCCTGTCACGTGCCAATGTAGCCCAATGGCATCTGGTTGATTCAGGAATATGAAGAGCCTCAAATTGTTCCTTCATGGTCTTGACAAGGAAGTCTGACCATCTTGTAGGTGGGCGGCCACGTGATCTTTGACATCCCGTGGGATCCAGTCGGTAATGGCTCTAGTCCAGCGGTTGTCTCCAAATCGCATTATATACCAGTCCATCTGATTTTCGATGCCTTGGCAAATGAGACAGCATCACTGATTCTGGAATAGCGATGGAGGTCAGAACTGCAGATTCCTTCTCTCACTTGAGTGAGGCGTGATATTCCAAGCATAGCTCTTTTGATTGCTCTCTGGGAGACTCGAATAGCATTCCCATCCTGGTTTCGTAGGGGCCCAGGTCTCTGAGGCATATGATAATGCAGGGAGAACAGTGGAGTCAAAGAGATGTGCCCGGAGCCGGAGGCTCCTTGTCCTTTTAGCTATTTCTTTGATGCCTTTGAAGGCATTCCATGCCGCTCTCTTCCTCCTGCGCAGCTCAGGTTTTAGGTCATTCATCATGTTGATTTCTTGACCTAGGTACACATAACTGCTGCATTCAGAGATGTTTGTTCCATTGAGAGTGAATGGGGCCTCTGGAACGAGTTCATTTTTTCATAAACATGGTTTTCTTTAGATTCAGCTGTAGAGCTATCTTTCCACATTCCCGGTCGAAGTCAGCCAGCATTTGTGAGGCTTGGCTAATGTTTGGTGTTATTAGAATGATGTCATCAGCGAAGCGGAGGAGGTGTAGTTGCTGACCATCTGTCTTCACTCCCATTCCTTCCCATTCTAATTGTTGCATGATGTTCTCAAGGATGGTGCTGAAGAGTTTTGTTGAAATGGTATCAACCTGTCAAACCCCTCTTTTCACATTAATGATCACTTCTTTGTAGAATGGTGAGATCCTGGTGGTGAATCCGTAATACCGCTCACGAAGGATCTTGATGTATTGGGTTTGAACCCCCTGTTTTGCTAGGGCCTCTATTACCGCTTCAGTCTCCACAGAATCAAAGGCTTTCTGTAAATCACTGAACGTGAGACAGAGCGGCATCTTGTACTCCCTACAAACCTCAATAAGTTTGGTTACTGTGTGGATATAGTCAATTGTGCTGAATCCTTTCTGAAGCCTGCTTGCTCGCATGGTTGTCCTTCTTCTAGTGTTCTGCTAATCCTGTTCAGGATGACTCACGTAAACAGCATGTAGATGATGGACAACAGGCAGATGGGGCGATAGTTGCTGATGTTGTGAATGTCTCCCTTCTTGAACAGTAGAACTGTCCTGCTGTTTTTCCATTGGGAGGGCACCTTGCATTCAGACAGGTAGCGTGTGAAGAGCCGAGCTAGTGTATTGATGAGTACCGATGGCAGATTCTTCAGGTGTTCGGGTCTGACTTTGTCTGGGCCTGGTGCTATTCCCTTCTTTACCAACGAGATGGCATGTCGGATTTCAGAAGGGAGAAGGCATTACATACCCATTCTGTGGAATTTGTTATGTGGGCAGGTGGATGTGTGCTATCAAAGAGATTTGAGTAGAAGTCCTTTATAATCTTCTCCATTGCCTTTCTGGAAGATGTGATAGATCCATCAGGGCATAGGAGGGCAGTCATCTTGGTCTTATAGTTGCCGAAGGACAGGCGGGTGGTGCGAATGCTTTTCCCAGCTTCTGCTGCATCTTCCAGTATTTCTACTCTTCTGTCTTTGAGGTCCTCTTTTATCGCTTCTCTGCACCATTTAGCAAGCTTGGACATTAGCATTTGGTTTCCTGAGGCTCGCGCCTTGCCACGTTGGCGAATGAGCTCAAGAGTTTCCGAAGACAAGCATCCTTTTGTGTCTTTCTCTCCGGCATTCTTAGCACAATCATGGAGGTGCTGAACCAGTCGGTTGTATTCTTCATCGATGTCGTCAATGATGGTATCTTCCCATGTTGCTGCAATGGAGCTAAAGAGTTCCCAATTGGTGGTCATTCTGGGAGTTCTCTTCTTAAATTTTGCAGCCTTTTCTCCCCGTTACGGGAAGTAGAATTTTCACGAAGGAGACGGTGGTCTGATCCTGTTTTGGAATTTGGGGACGACAGCAACATCGGTCAGACAAAACCGTTGATTGAAGATAATGTGGTCAATTTCATTGTGGAACTGTCCGCCAGGAGATTCCCATGTCCAATGTTTCGCTTCAGCCTTCTAGAACTGTGAGTTCCCATGAATGGTCTTGGTGTATATGATGAACTCAGATAGTGGCTCACCCTGTTCGTTACATTCTAGGCCATGAGTCCTGATGTGGAGTTCTTCAGCCGATCTTCTTGGTCCTATCTTGGCATTAAAATCACAGACTATGATCTTGTAGAAGGTGTGATCTTTTTTTATGGAACTCCTCCAATTCCATGTACAATTTCTCAATTTCATCTTTGTATGTGGATGTTGGTGCATAGACAATGAAGATAGAAATTGCTGGCAGTGGGTCACATCTCTTCAAGTGTAATTGTCCTATTCAGTTTCTTAGGCATTCAAATGAATCAATGTTGATGGCCATATTCGTGTTGACAAGGACACCAACGCCACCGACGCCTCTTTTCGTTTCATGTTCCAAGGAACAATTCTTCTCCGTTGTCAAATACAGCATGACACATCTGACGCCTCCTTGTCTCAGTCAGACCAATGATGTCGTACTTGATCTTTTTGTGCTTGCACCATCAGATCCTCAATATATGCTTTCGATGCCAGCGTACGTGCATTGAAAGTGCAGACAGTCATTTTGGTCCTTCTTCCTTTTGGCAGCCTAGGACGGCCGTGAAATTTTATCAGGCACTGCTTGTTCGCCTTTCTTACTGCTGCCATATTAAGGGCTCTTTCGGGGTCAGGAAAATAAACATTTCTGTTACTGAATTTGGCATATTGAACACGCATCGGACAGCTTGCCAGGCTCTGCCATGTGGGCGCTATATTCTCATTACTTTGTGGGGCTCTCTCAGAGGGGTGGGTAGAATATTTATGGTAATTTGGGGTAAATCGTCACCAGCCGCCGCACGCCACTCTGGGAAAAGCTGGTTTCTGCTCTGCCGGGTGTATCTGTGTCTTAGACTCAAGCATTCCTGGGCTTGAAATACTCTCCTCTGAGGGCAGGTCTCTGCAGGGTGGGTCCTTTTAGGCTGGTTTCTGACAAGCCGGGCTCGAGACTGGATTAATCTGTGGGCTGGAGACTGGATTAATCAGCTGGGTGGAGATCTTACCAGCTGTGGAGTGTGGGTTGTGAAGATCTCTGCCAGCAATGTGTGGGGTTTCTCTGGGCTCCTCCAAGGCTCCATCAGGATGGTAGACTCGGGTCGGAAGTTGCTCTCGTGATCCATGGAATGCAGGGGGTTCAACGGGAAAGCTGGTTTCTGCTCTGCCGGGTGCATCTGTGTGATATACTATATATAATCTTTTCACAACCTTCCATTCTAACTCATCTATGCAATTTTGCTTGCATATTATTTGTTGTTTTAAATTTCATTTCATTAAAGTACCATGATTTACAAAGTTATTTAAAGCTGGAATGTGAATCTTTCACAGTTAGACTCAATTAGAAATACACTAAAATGATATATTCAAAGTGACAAAATCCAAAATCAGAGTCTGAATACTGGAAACAGTAAGATCATAAAAGGAACTTCCATATAAAGGAAAGTCCATAAGGTAAACAGATCTCTCAAATGAGAACACAGTAAGCCAGAAAAATATGGAAGGATATAGTACAAAATCTCAATGAAATAAACACCTAACCAAACATTGTCTACCCAGTAGATTATCATTCAGATTTGAAGATATAGGAATTTAATGAACTGACATCATCCTAGAGACTCCATAGCCTTGAAAGCAATTTTACAAAAAGCATTAAAAGAACATCTTTAAAGGACAGAAGAAACATCCCATCATGTAGTATCTAGTATAGGTTTCATTATTGGAGCAAATGGTTGCCATCTACTGAATTAAGAAAAGTTATGGACATATAGCAATTAATTATCACAAATTGACTTTTGTTGACTTATTTTCTGAAAATTATATTTGCCATTGTTTTAAATTTTGAGTACAAAGTAATTTGAAATAAATTTGTTATATGCCTCGCACAGGGGTTATGAGTGACTTGATTTATGACAGGAAAGAAATAATGATACTGCAATAAGATCCAAGTACAAAAAAATTTGCTGTAACATCTTTCAGATGTAGATGCGAGAGTTGAAAACTCAGTTATTTAAATGAGACTAGGCAGTACTATATAGTATTAAATAATTTGAGTTTTTTTTTCACTTGTCACTTGTCATTCATTGATTTGCTGAGCAGGTGCCAGTAACGTCTCCATTCATTTGAATGAGGTCCATTACTCTTACTATTTTTGGCATATCGAATACACAACTGGTAATTTGTCAGGCTCTGCTGTGGCTCTTGGTTCATCCCAGGGGGCCCAGTCTTTTTCTGTGTCAGATCATCAACCATCCAGGGCACACAGGGAAGAGCCCTGGGTGTAGACAAGCCTGTCTCCTGTCTGCCACCTGCCTACGCAGCCAGGCATCAGAGCCACACCTACAATGCTTCAAAGGGCAGGTTGAGTTTTTTATATAGGTTAATATCATATAGAAATCAATCATTACAAATTGACTTGTTCATTTATTTTCTATTAATTCCATTTGCCATTCCTTTAAGTTTTTTTGGAGAAAGCAATATGAAATAAATTTGTTACATGTCTGCCAAGGGGTCAGGTTGGGGGGAGGGTGGCAGGGACCTTGGGAACACATGTGGGGGAATAGTGTTGAAAGTGTGTGTCTTAAAAAAACTGTATTATAAACGATTTTTAAACCATCGTGCCTTGATTTAAAAAAATAAAGAGAAGAAAAAATAATATAATAAAAATACCACAAATATGGGAGCAAAGAGATTGTACACTAAAAGCTTGTCTTGCATAAGACAGGCCCCAGTTCCATCCCCAGAACTACGTAAGGTCCACTGAGTACTGCTGGGAGCTTCCCACCTACACTACCATTAAAAGCACAAAGTTATGAGCCTAATCAAAATTATTTCAAGAACCACACCATATTATTAGTGGAAGACGGATAGTACTATGGGCAAGTTGCTTGCCTTGTGGCTGACCAAGGTTCAATCCCTAGCACACTAGAGTTCCCCAATTACACCAGAAGTGATTCTGAGCATAGAACCAGATCATAGTCAGTAGTGGACACACACACAAAAAAAAAAAAAAAAAAAAAAAAAAGGAACTGAGTACTGTATAAAAGTGTAAATTCTCGGGGCTGGAGCGATAGTCCAGCAGGTAGGGCGTTTGCCTTGCATGTGGCTGGCCCATGCCGGCCCGGGTTCAATCCCTGGCATCCTATATAGTCCCCGAGCACCACCAGGAGTGATTCCTGAGTGCATAGCCAGGAGAAACCCCTGAGCATTGCTGTGTGTGACCCAAAGAGCAAAATAAAAAGTGTAAATTCTGAAGATACACATCTAAGAAAACAAAAACAAAAATGATATGTTTCTAAAAATCAAGGAATAATGTGCTATTTGACACAAAGATGACTTTTATTTCTTGTTCAAAATTTGGTAATTCTAGCTGAAACCTTAGACTTAATTTCTTTGAAATTGCAATATCATCTAAAAACCAGTCTGAAGATTAAATGAACCAAAAAAGGGGGAAAGTCAAAATAAAGAATCTAAAGAGAGGATAAGCACCTAGGCAGACAGAACAAAGAGATAAGAACCACATGATTTCTTAACAAAATGGAAAATACATTAGAACAATTTTTAAAATTCTGAGATAAACTAAATTATAGTTTAAATTTATATAGAATTTTACCTTTTCTGTTATAAGAAAAAATATATGAAGAAATAAATCAACTTGGGAGGAAAAACTAAGACCAAAAAGCAGAGTTTCTAAGTTCTGTGGGATCTGTCAGAAAATTGATATGTAAATAATCTGTAGACTCCCTTGGCCATTTACTTGCAGGTGTTTTGGAATCCAGTCAAGAAGGAAATGTAATACAAGAAATAAAGTGAAGTACACTAGGTTTACTTTTTACCTTAACCTGAGAGAAATACTGAAAATTGCATTCTTTACATAATAAATATTTTGAATATACGCTTTTCTACAAAATGTTGCAGACAAGAAAATATCTGTCTGCAACAAATTTCAGGTGGGTGTCTAAAACCTAAACCAACAAGAAAGCAAAAGGCACAGAGTCCTTTGAGACAAAAAGACCCATATCAGGAGCCCTGAAATCAATTGCCCAAGTAGGGTGATCCCTGAGAAGAGAGGCACCATGAATACGGGAATAAGGCTGGGATAGGATCTCAAGCATGGACCAGCAGAAATTCATTGCTTATTCACCAGGAATAGACCCTACTTGTGCAAAGAATTTGTGAATGGACTGGAACAGTAAAACTACAGTGGGGGGGGGTGGGGAGGCGTGCCTTATACTCAGCCTGCCTGAGTTTGATCCCTAGCACCGCATATACTTCCTGAAGCTTGCCAGGAGTGATCCCTGAGTAAAGATACAAAATCAAGTCCTGTGTGCTGAGGTGTGTGGATGCCCACTACTCCAAATAATTTGGGACAAAGGGTTTTCTGGAAAATACCCATACTTAATTCCCCCAAATGATACTTGGAGCTTTTACCATTCAAGAGTGGTTTGTGTTTTTGAGCATCTATCTACATCTACTTCTCTCCTTCTATCACTTTCTTTACTGAATAAACTTATTTTACTTCTCTTTTTGCTTCCTTCTGAAATTCTTTTCTGTGAAAGAAAGGTGACAGACCAGAAAGCCTGGAGTTAAATTTAGAACTGACTTACCTTTCCTGTGTAGAGCAATTCATCGCTCCAGCCTGAGCCCACTGCTCTGCGAGGACTCCGTAACTGGGATAATCTCTTTACCAAGTGGCCTTCAGACATAGCTTGATCTCTGCCTTGCTTGGGGCTGGTGAGACATAGTGTCTATAATGTCCAGGGGATCACTCCCTAAAGCTGCAGGGGGACCTTACTCCTGAGCTGATGGGGGTGGAAATTTCAACCAGCAACATTAACTGTCAATAGCGGTCAAGTTATCACTAGCAATATAATTAACTGTAAGGATTGTTAAGCCCATTCCACTCTCTATTTAAGAATCATTGCTCTGAACACAGTGTTTCAAATGTTGAGCCACTTATCACAGAATGCACTCAAAAATTCTCTGAAGTATCAGAGGACACTTTTACAAACTGTGCATTAATGACTTGACAGGGGTGTTCTTCACTTGGTGCCACAAGAATCAGAGGCACAAGTTGCTAGGACTGTAGCCACAGTCGGTTATGTAATACATCCAGCCAGTGATCTGGCACAACTGTACACTAATTTGATTTAAATTCTTCACAAAATTAAAAACAAAAATTAAAATATCCTAGAAAATACATAGACTTTGCCCCAGGGATATTTGTGAAAGGAGCCAAATTTGAAAAAAAAAAAAAACACTGTCCTAAGTATTTTTTTTCTCTTACCCCCCTAAACTTCCATTTTCCAAAAAAGTATTCTTATCATGAAGTTTATCTGTTCTAGATTTTCATGAGAAAGTAACTCCCTTTTGCGACCATTGTTTCTCTCATGGGAGCGTGCTCCTGTTTCTGGTGGGAGCTTGCTCCTCATTGCTCCCTGTCAGAAGGAGCAATGTTTTCTGGGTGACTCATCTGAAGTAGGTAGGAGAGGAATGGAAGAGGAAATTTCCAGTTTCCCTGTGCTAGCTGCTATAATCAGCCCCACTTAACTATCCCCATTGCACATTTTTAATGTTCCTGCAAATTCCTGGGCTTTTTATGACAATGTGAATATAACAATTTTTCAAGATCATACATTCTGCTCCAGACCTTAGTTTTACAAAACACTAAGAATATAATGGCCGATACCTAGGGAAATGTGAACTTGAAAACCGAAACACTCTAAACTAGCCAGAACACTTAATAAAATTTTTTGCATTCTCTGTAACATTTGTGTTTTAGAAAATAACACAAAAATCCAATTTTCTATAATACACAAACACACACACACACAAAGAGCCATATTAGGCTTAGTTTTAAATTAAGTTCCTCCCTACTTGAGGAGTTTCTTTCTCTTCTACTTTGTAATAAACTTATCTATTATTTAAATTTGAGCATCTTGATTAAGCAATATTTTCATACTCAGTGTCTTTGTTCCTGAAAATATTGAAGAACCTGGGAACTGTGGACAGAGAATTGCTATATGCACACATGCATTATGTATGCATAATGTGATAGCAAATGATAGTGATATATTACATACAAATAAGTTAAATCTCTAACAAATAGCTAAAGCTACTTTGTTATATTGATTTTAAAACATTGTCAAATGTTTTAAAAAATCAAATTCTAATGCGGTCAGAACTATAATATGGAAGTAGGGCACTTACCTTCATATGCCAACCCAGGTTTTTAATCACTGAATAGCCAGGAGTTATCCCTGACTTCAGAGCCATAAGTAAGTCCAGGTGTGGCCTCCACGGTATGATCCCCAGAGCAAAGGAACAAACAACAAAAAAAAAAACCTTAAATAGAAGAAAATAAAAATTCAAATAAAAGTTGATCAACTCATACAATCAAAATGTAAATAAATATATGTGCAAATATAAAAATGTACACACACACAAATAGAAGTAGTGTCAATATTTATCACTGTACTCAAAAGCAGCTGCAAAATATATACATGAAAAGTTTATGCTTATAGGGGTTCAAAGAGATAATATGGCAGTAAGCCCAAATCACCACCAGGTATGGCTCAATCCCTCCCCATCACTCATTAGAAATAATGTTTAGTTACTATAGCAATAGTACAGTGGGTAGGGCTGTTGCCTATATGGCCAGCCCAGGTTTGATCATCAGCATTCTATATAGTGACCTTATCCCACCAGATTTAATCATTGATCACAGAGCTAAGAGCAAATCCTAAGTACTACCAGGTGTGGATTGAAAAAGAAATAGCAATACAAAACTTTTCCCCATTATAAAAATAGAATTAATAACTATAATCCAAGTAAAATTTCCAATGTTTCTATAACTGATAACATTAAGAAAATCACTATCACTATCACTATCTTCCCGTTAATCATCTATTTGCTTGAACGGGCACCAGTAATATCTCCATATGTCCTGTCTCATGCTAGTAGAACCCAAAGGCATCCACTTGCTCCAGGAACATAAAGAGCCTCAAACCATTATATTAGGTCATGGGAATGACCCAATATAAATGTTACTGGTATTTGGCATATCAAATGCTACACGAGCAGCTTGCCAGGCTTGCCGTGCGGGTGGCATACTGTTGTAGTCACCTCTAAATAAAGCATTTATTGATGAACCACATGGCCTCTAGCAGTTCATCAATAAATGATAGCTTGAACTAATAAAATTGAACTAATAAATTGATTTATTGATGAACTAATAAATTTATTAGTCCATGAAAACTAAAAAATTTCAAGAAAACTGACCTATCAACATTTTCAATATTATATCTAATATAGAATATATATTTTAAAAGCATAGAATTTAATATGTGTAAATGGCAGGATTTGCTGCTGTCTACATATTCTATCACTTATATCACTTGTCTTCCCATTGTTCATGGATTTGCTCGGGCGGGCACCAGTAACATCTCCATATGTCCTGCTGCATGCTAGTGTAGCCCAAGAGCATCTGCTCACTTCAGGAACATGAAGAGCCTCAAACCATTCCTTCAGGTCATAGGATTGAGGTCTATAATCGCTGCTGGTTTTTGGCATATCAAATACAACACAGGTAGTTTGCCAGGCTCTGCCGTGTGGGTGGTATACTCTCAGTAGTAAGCTCTTATATCACGCATTTACTGATGAACCACAACGGAGAGTGATAGACTTTTCTCTTGGGTAGAGCTCTGAGGAGCTGTGGAGTCAGGATGTTGAGAATGAATCCCTCATGGTATGGGGGTATCTCTGGCTTCTTGTATAATTAGTGCCAGCTAAGGGACCAGACATAGGGATGGGGATGAGTAGGAAATGAGGGTCTTTGAAGGCAGAAAGGGCACATTGGTGGTGGGACTAATGTTGGAATATTGAATACTTGAAATATTCCTTCCCATGATCTTTCACATTTATACACTGTATATAGTTCTATGCAGGTTCTAGCCCTGGCCCGTCATCCAGTAGAGCCTAACATGCTTGTAACATACAAACATGTTAGGCTCTATATATTCTATACCATAAAATAATTATTAACAGTTTATTTAGACCTGGAGTTGCAATAAAATTCATCATCTTTACACAATGGAATTAAGTAATGTATAAATAGCAGACATTAACTAAAATATCCACAAATGGTTAGAAATTAAGCAATTGACTATTATATTATGAAATATAGTGTTTGAATTTTTTAACAATATAAAAAATCAGATTAACCTATTGGCATAGATACGGCATAGTATTAACATAATGTAAAAACAAAATTTGAACGTTGAAAATCGGTAATATATAATTGGAAAAACTCCTGTTAAATTATAAAAAAATCTCTACAAATGTCTAATTCAGGGGACTCCAGAGTCAGGGATGCTGTCTCGTTTGCCAAGGCATTGAAAATCAGATGGGCTGGACACATAATGCAATTTGGAGACGACCACTGGACTAGAGCTGTTACCGACTGGATCCCACAGGATGTCAAAAGATCATGTGGCCACCCACCTACAAGATGGTCAGATTTCTTTGTCAAAACCCTGAAGGAACAGTTTGAGGCTCTTCATATTCCTGAAGCAAACAGATGCCATTAAGCTACCCTGGCACATGATAGGATCAAATGGAAATATTACTGGTGCCTGCTTGAGCAAATTGATGAATAACAGGATGTCAAGTAACCAAGTGATCAAGTGATAAATGTATAATAATGAAGAAGGTGACACTAAGAAAGTCACAGAAAATAAAAATGTAGGACATAAGCAAATGCATTTAAATACCTATGATAATAGAAAAACAACAAAATCTACAAAAGAATATATATATATAATATTACTTATTTGTGCACTAATTACTTAGAAATCAACAAAATATAAAATATTTGCAAATTGTACACTATAGATTGATATCCAAAAAGTAGAAGACACAAGGAACTGGAAATATACCCTATGCTAGTAGTTTGAAAAAACTAATATTGCTAATATGATAATTATCCAAAGCATTATTTTTGTTTTGCTTTTTTGGGTCACACCTGGCATTGCTCAGGGGTTACTCCTGACTCTTCACTTGGTAATTACTCATGGCGGTGCTCAGGGGACCATACAGGATACCGGGGATCAACCTGGGTCTGGCCGCATTCAAGGCAAATGCTCTATCCGCTGGACTATCACTCTGGCCCCCAAAGCATTATTAAAAGCAGTGAAACCTCTAGCAAGGGCACAACCACTTTATTAATGGATATAAAAATATTACCAAACATTACTAATATGTGCAAGAAACTACAAAAAGAATTAAAGCAATCTTTAAGGAAAAATGTCCCTGATTATGTGTTATGTCATAAGTTATAGTAGTCTTGGTTGTAGATTTGGAATAGATACTATATAATAGATATATTTTTATAAATTTATCCGATTTATAAAATATATTTGACAATAGAAAGACTTGAGATTCCAGAAACAAACTCTCAGACACATGGATATTAAAGTTATAACAAAGAACCAAGAGCTTAAAATGGAAAAAGGAAAGATTCACCAGTACCATTGGGCAAATAGTGTTAACATCTTGTAAAATAATACATTTGGTTTGGTATCTCTTAATATGCACAAAATTTAACTCAAAATGAGTGTGATTTCTATCTTATATGCCAAATCATCAGATAGATCAAAGAAAATATAGGCAGAATACCCATAATATTATTTTCAGTCATGTCTTTGGTGATTTGACTATTGACAAGAAAGAGAAAATGAAAACCAAACTGTTGGAGAATGCTGGGTCCAAAGATTCAGGAACAGGGACAGAGATCCTTTTCTTTCCCAGGGGATTGGTGGCCAGCAGACAGAGAAACACAAATCCAGCAAAGTTTCAAGTGACTTTACTTACACTTGTTCTGGTATCACTTGGTCACTTGATCACTTGACATCCTGTTATTTTTTGATTTGCTCAAGCCTGTTCCAGTAACGCTTCCACTTGTCCCTGTCACGTGCCAGTGTAGCCCAGTGACATCTGCTTACTCCAGAAATACGAAGAACCTCAAACCATTCGTTCAGGGTCTTGATGAAAAGTCTGACCTTCTTGTAGGTGGACAGCCATGTGATCTTTTGATGTCCTATGGGATCCAGTCAGTGACATCGGTAACAGCTCTAATCCAGCGGTCATCTCCAAGTTGCATTACATATCCAGCCCATCTGATTTTCAACACCTTGGCAAACGAGACAGCATTCCTGACTCTGGATCGCCGACAGAGGCCGGAACTCTGCATTCCTTCATAGCTCTTTTGATTCCTCTTTGGAGACCCGAATAGCATTCTCATCCTACTTTTGAAGGGCCCAGGTCTCTGGGGCATATATTAATGCTGCTAGAAAGGTGGAGTCGAAGAGATGTGCCCGGAGCCGGAGGTTCTTTGTCCTTATAGCTATTTCTTTGACTCTTTTGAAGGCGCTCCACGCTGCTCTCTCCCTCCTGTGCAGCTCAGGTGGTAGGTCATTCGTCATGTTGACTTCTCGACTTAAGTACACATAACTGCTACATTCAGAGATGCTTGTTCTATTGAGAGTGAATGGAGCATCTGGAGCTAGTGCGTTTTCATGAACATTGTTTTGTTGAGAGTCAACTGTAGACCTACCTTTCCACATTCACATTCTAAGTAAAAAAATGGTATTTTAAGTATGGTATTATATATTTTATATATACACATGGTATATATAGAATATATAATAAATACATAATATATAACTTAATAGACAACATATATTATATATTACATTGTAGCATTTATTATATGATATATACTATAATATATAGATTATAATCAATATATTATAGAATATATAATTTATTATGATATATGATCTATATTATTATATATAAGTATATATTTATGCTATATACTGAGAGAACTTTAACACACTTTGCAATCACTCAATATTAGAATGGAAAAACTGATTGGTGACAAATGGGCGACTCACTCAAAGGTTGTCACCTTGCTTATGGCATGATGATGAATGGGATTGGGTCAGATTTAAAGCCTGGGGGTTTCCTCAGATACCTGAAACTCCAAGTTTCAATCTATTAATAAATTTTTATAATTCATGCAAGTCATAGTCCAAATTTTTCCTATTTCACTCACTATTAAAATTCACTTGACTTGATCACTTGACTTCCCATAGATTATTGATTACTTGAGCAGGCACCAGTAACATCTCAATATGTCCTGTCAAATGCGAGATAGCCCAAGGGCATCTGCCCACTCCAGGAACATAAAGAGCCTCAAACCATTACATCAAGTCATGGGAATGAGGTCTATAATTGTTACTGGTATTTGGCATGTCAAATGTCACATAGGTAGCTTGCCAGGCTTTGCCGTGTGGGTGGGATAATCTTCTAGTCACCTCAAGACTCGAACATTTATTGATGAACCGTGAGGATGAGCCAGACTCTAATCAGCTCTTCTGCTGGGTGGAGTTCTGATGAGAGGGGAGTCCGGATGTGGAAAATGGCGGCCCTCATGGTGTGGGGGTTCCTCTGGCTTCTTGTGAGGCTCTGTGGGGGGTGGCAGGTTAGGGCTAGAACCCGCCATCCCTCCTGGACACCTCATTCTCAGCTGGGCACAGGGAGTGCAAGTAGCATCTCTGACCCATGTCTGTGAGTCTCTCATAATTCCTCATTCCCCATAAACTCTCCAGTTTGATGCAAATAGAATGATCGTTGAAGTGTATGGATGAGAGAGATCCTGAATGGACCTGGTGCTAAAATACATTGAATCTAAGATTAAACCACAGCGGTGGAGCTGCCACGCTCCTGTGCGGCCTTGGATCTGGAGTCTCTGTGTTGCTGTGGTTGGCTGTGGTCGCTGGAGCTCAGGTTCACACTCAACTGAGTCCGGAGGTTGGGGACTGGGTGGAGGCCCCCACCTTGCTCCCAGTCCAGCAGGCGGGGCTGCCTGCATGGTGAGCAGGTCCTAGGAGCTATGTAGGACACGACCAGGAGCTGGCCGAACTTTTTGCTTTTCCTCTAGGAACTCCATAGGGCTGCTCACCATGAGGCCAGACTGTGGAGCCGTGGATCTGGAATCTCTGTCTTGCAGCAGACCACCATTACTAATGTCATATTTTGACCTTTTATCTTAAAACATACCACTTTGATATAAAGAAAATAAAAATATTTTATAATAACCACAAGATCATGTATAATTTACTTCTGCCTATTTCTCCAAGAGTATCATAAGCTATGCTTCTCTCTCATATAAATAAATATGTTCTATAATCTTTGAGTGAAATGTCTAATTCAGGTTCATGCAATTATTGTCCATATTACCACAAGCTGGTTTCTATGTGTGGCTGGTTTCTGTCTGTCCAGAAGCCTCGAGAGCTGAGCCCTCGCCCTTGTTAGCTCTGAGACGGTGGGAGTGAGGTAGATCTGGAGACCTCCGCTTTGTTGCTGCTGTCATTTGGGGCCACACCCGGCGATGCTCAGGGGTTATTCCTGGCTCTGCAGTCCAGAATTTTTCCAGACCATGCGCAAGAGACTCACAGACATGGGGCAGAGCTGCTACTTGCTCTCCCTGTGCCCAGCCGCTCACGAGGCGCCCAGGAGGGATGGCGGGTTCTAGTCCTGGCCCGCCACCCCAGCATAGCCTTGTAGCAAACCAGACGACCCCCACTCCATGAGGGCCTCCATTCCACTTCCGGAATTCTCTCTCGTCAGAACTCCACCCAGCAGACCAGCCTATCACAGCCCGGCTCATCGAGATCCACCTTGCTGCAGTCTTTTTTAATCTGGCCCAGAACTCCACCCAGCAGACCAGCCTATCACAGCACGGCTCACGTGGCCGCAAGCAGCAGCATGGTTCATCAATAAATGCTGGACTTAGAGATGACTACAAGAGTATGCTACCTGCACGGCAGAGCCTGGCAAGCTACCTGTGTTGTATTTGATATGCCAAATACCAGTAACAATTATAGAACTCATTCCGGAATGGATTGAGGCTCTTTATGTTCCTGGGCTAAGCAGATGCCCTTGGGCTCTACTACCATGAGACAGGACATATGGAGATGTTACTGGGGCCCGCTCTAGCAAATTGATGATGAACGGAAAGACAGTGATTACCACAAGCTAAACTTCACTCATATAAATAAATAAGTTCTAAATACTCTAATCTTTGAGTGAAATGTATAATTTAGGTTCACACAATTATTGTGCATTATACTCTATTCGGTTATTCTTTTACTGCCAATTATTTCTAAATGTCCTACCTAGCATTTATAAAATTATTCTATACATGCCCAAAATACATCACTGTATCACTGTCTTCCCCTTCATCATCGATTTGCTCGAGCAGGCTCCAGTAACATCTCCATATGTCCTGTAACATGCTAGCAGAGCCCAAGGGCATATGCTTGCTCCAGGAACATAAAGAGTCTCAAACCATTCCATCAGGTCATGGGAATGAGGTATATAATTGTTACTGGTATGTAGCATATCAAATACGACACGGGTAGCTTGCCAGGCTCTGCTGTGCGGGTGGAATACTCTTGTAGTTACCTCTGATCTCCAGCATTTATTGATGAACCATGTGGCCACAAGTGGCCGCACGAGCCGGGCTGTGATAGGTTCTTCTGCTGGGTGGAGTTCTGAGGAGAGGGAAGTCCGGATGTGGAAAATGGCGTCCCTCATCAAGTGGGGGAATCGCCTGGCTTCTTGTGAGGCTCTGCTGGGGTGGCAGGGCCAGGGCTAGAACCCACCATTTCTCCATGTGCCTCATGAGTGGCTGGGCACAGGGAGAGGCGGTAGCAGCTCTGCCCCATGTCTGTCTGTGAGTCTCTGGATCAACATATGTGGGCCACACTTGAAAAAAACTGCTGCAGGGTGGGTGTCAATGATCTGGGCTGTGATAGGCTCTTCTGCTGGGTGGAGTTCTGATGAAAGGGAAGTCCGGATGTGGATAATTGGAAGCCCTCATGGATTGGGGAGGGTCATCTGGCTCCTTGCGAGGCTCTGCTGGGGTGGCGGTCCAGGGCTAGAACCCACCATCCCTTCATGTACCTCGTGAGTGGCTGGGACAGGGAGAGCTGGTAGCAGCTCTGCCCCATGTCTGTGAGTCTCTGGATCAGCATATGTGGGCCACACTTGAAAAAAAAAAAAACTGCTGCAGGGTGGGTGTCGATGATCTATGCTGTGATAGGCTCTTCTGCTGGGTGGAGTTCTGCCCAGAGGGAAGTCCGATGTAGAAAATGCTGGTCCTCATGGAGTAGGTGTGGGGTCATCCTGCTTCTTGTGAGGCTCTTCTGGGGGTGGCGGGCCAGGGCTAGAACTCTCCCGGGTACCTCGTGAGTGGCTGGGCACTGGGAGAGCCGGTAGCATCTCCAAATACATATATGCAAAAAACCTCCTCTTGTCATATTAATTCTCTTTGTTTTGTCAGAAATTAAATGCATAAGATTAGGTACTTCATCTTTAGTGGTTTTTCTTTTTTGTTTTGTTCATTTTGTGTGTGTGTCTCATCCAAAGGTGCTCAAGCTCTTTCACTGGTATCATTTCAGCAGAACTTAGGAATTCAATCCATGTTGCTGCATACAAGGCAAGCACCCAATACTCAGTATGATGGCTCAGGCCCCTAGTTTATCACTAAATTCCCACAGGTAAGATGACTTTTATTCCTTTCCCTTTTTAGGCAAAATAATTTTAATATTATTTAAAAAATAGAGAATGTGAGGGGAGAGAAAGAGAAGGAGATATATGTTCAAGAGAGAAAACATGCATCTACTGATTGGATAAAGCTAAGCCTGATGTATTCTTACTGCAAATATAAAGTAATTTTTTAAAGTATAACAATAATTTGGAGAGAAACTCTCCAAATGGGAGGCGTTTTACTACTTAAAAACTTATAATGCCTCTTGTCATCTATTTTTCACATAAAAGTCAATATCAAAAAACAAAACAAAGTTCATCTTTCAGAAATACTTTCTTATTTTTTATTAAACTAATAATCACATCATTATTCTTCTCACTGCCCAAATGCAGTCTCATTTACTTCTCAAATTCAGTCACAAAGTTCAATTACACATACCAGAAAGATTATGGAAGTTTTTATATAGAATTTGTTTTAGTTAAACTTTTTATTTATTTATTTATTTATTTATTTATTTATTTTTTTTTTTGGGTCACACCCAGCAATGCTCAGGAATTACTCCTGACAGTGCTCGGGGACCATATGGGATGCCAGGGATCGAACCCGGCCGGCATGGGCTGGCCACATGCAAGGCAAAAGCCCTACCCACTGGGCTATCCCCTCCGGCCCCTAGTTAAACTTTTTAATATAAACCTTTTTCATGTGTATGTCCTTCATAGCATTTTAATTGTATAAAAAGATCATATTCATTTTGTTTACCGTAACATGCTGATCTAAATCCCTGTTATATTTTGTCACTCACAAATACTTACTCAAAAATAAATAACTAGGGTATAATTACTTAATGTTAAGGATAAACACGTAGTCATTAATTTAATAGAGTAAATCTGTATCACAGAATTAAGGTTTAGCCAAAAGTGAACCCTGATATTATTATGTTATTGCTATTGGTTCTTTAATTTTCTTCAAAATATAACTATGTGAACCTAAAAATAAATGATGTCTCTGTAAGTTTCATTCTATTCAATTAAGATAATTATTTCATGTAACTGAAACTTCTGGCTTAATAACAAATGCAGAGTTTTTTTACTTACATGTTGAACTCAGTTCTCTATTGAGATAAAGAATTACGTTATTTCATTAAAAAGATCTATTTCTATAAAATAAATTTTCCTATTTCACCTACATTCCATTTGAGTCACCAAAATTTGACTGTTTAATAAAAGAAAACTTTAACTTTAATTAATTTATATAATTTAAAAAATATTTACTTGCAATAAATAATTTTCATACTCACCTTATCTACATTGCATTTACTCATCAAAACTTGACTCTTTAATTATGTGAAACAACTTTCATAAATGAATTTTAACTTTGACAAATGTCCTTTTTGGTCCTATTATATTCTAGCCATTGAAATATATTCTGTATATTCAAAAATAGTTTTTCTAAATGTAGCACTGGGAAAGGACAGTTGGTTAAACATTTTTACTCTTAGCCTTCCTCTCACATTTAATGATTCATTCTTAGCAGTGTTAGCATTGAACATAAAGTTAAGTTCTCATAAAAGGTGAACATTTTGTCATTTCCTGAAAGATTGGGGGGAAACCAAGTCAGCTATCAAAATTTACTTTTTGGTTGGTAATAATCACACAGGTTTACACAATAACATCGGAAACTCATAAAAATAAAATATTTTTTAAAGTTACATTATCAAGTTTTTAAAAGACATCATTTCAAAAAAGTTGTTGCTCATCTCCTGTATGAATTTATTTGGTTAATCCATGGAAATAAATTCAGTTTAAAGATATAAAAGTATATGTTTTATGAATACTAGCCATTGCAGCTTGGGGGGGAAAGTAACTAGAATTTGTTTTCCTAAAGGTTTGTAAATAAGGTCAGAAAAGATAATACTATGGGAAAGGCACTTGAATTGAATATAGTCGACCCACATTTGTTTCCTGGCACTATCTATGATCTCTGAAGCACTGTTAGTAGCGATCCCTGAGTACAGAAACAATGAATAAGCCCCAAATTCTGCCAGGTGTGGACTGAAAACAAAAACAAAAGAAAATAAAAATTTTGAGAACAATTAAGTATTTATGTAACTAGAGGAAACTGAGCACCAACCTGAAATCCTGGAAAAAGTGTTCCTATTTTCAAAGAAAAAACATAAAGTGTAAAGTCAACTTTGAGAAATTGTATGCTTTAAATCAAAAACTTAAGTCAAACCTAACATGAAAACTATATAAACAGACACACACATGTGAGTACATGTACACCCACCTTTGGTTATGTACTTTTATTTAACAAGAAAAGGACAAAATTGTTTTGGTTGAAAAAATCGAGCAGGCACCGGAGTGATAGTCCAAGGGGGTAGGGCGTTTGCCTTGCACAAGACTGGCCCATGCCGGCATCCCATATGCTCAGGAATTACTCCTGAGCAACGCCAGGAGTAATTCCTGAGTGAGTGCAGAGCCAGGAGAAACCCCTGAGCATCGCCGGGTGTGGCCCAAAAAAAAAAGCAAAAAAAAAAAGTGAGAAAAAAATCAAGCAGATGGTTTGGAGAGATATTACTATGGGTAGGGCGATTGCCTTGCTCGTGGCTGACTCTGGTTCAATCCCTGAAAACCCATATGGCCACCACAGCCCTCAAAGAGTGATCCCTGATCACGGAGCAAGGTATAAGCCTTGAGCAGTACAGGATGTGTGCCCGAACCACCACACACAAAGAAAGAAAAAAAGAAAAGAAAAAATTCTATCAGAGAAAAGGGTAGAGAGAGATACTTGTTATTTCAATATATAACTAAATTATGCCATGTACAGAACTTGATGCATAAACAACAATGATTATTTATGGTAAATGGGAGCTATTTGGTTCTTGACACCATGCAACTAACTAGCTATGGTTTTACCATATTAACCTTTCTTGAGATGTGCACAGAACTGCTCACTGCAAACCATGCTTGCAGTTACAACAAGAGACACAATGGAAGATTGTGTGGAAAATGCACACACACAAATCTGGTCTGTTGTGTAGGTTAGACTCTTAAACCATAGTCTCAAGAGAATACTATCAAATACCTATGTCAATAGCTCAGATTTGATACTAACTGCTATACCTTGTTCTCACGTGAACTTTCTTTGCTCTTTTACTGTAAAATAATGGACTTGCTTCACTTTAATTTTATAATTTTGAATCTAATCAAACAGGTATTTTTTATCTTGGATTTATTAGGTCTCTGGGGTCAGCTGAAATTCCCTAAATAATTTCTAACTTCAGCATACCATTTCTCATTCAAATAAAAAAATTTTATATATGCCAAGCAGGACACTATGCAGCTTTAAAATGTATATGATATCCTCCTAAAAGTGAAAACAACTGTTCTGTATTTTAAAATAAAATAAATCTGTGAGTGTTATTGAATCTAGTTTAAGAAAATGAAGCATATGCATTTACTATAATTCTATATTTTGATTATGATTACATGTTATATTGAGGACAATGCAAAAATAATAACTTTAAAAAAATGAAATCCCTTCTCTAGTAGCAGGTACTGATACTGAATATACTGAATAAATGTTCCTTCTAAAAAACTCTGTACTTTTGGTCACCTCCCACAATTGCTGCCATATTGACTCACCCTCTGTGTTGCTCTACTGATTCATGACTAAATATCTGGGGAGAAGCAAGTCAGGCAGAAAAAAAACATATGAGCAAACTAGTTCCTGGCTGAAAACTCTAGGGGACCCTCAGGAAGAGATGGGCCACGTTACTGCCCTCCAATGCCCTGACACACACAACCCCCTCTATGATGCAGCCACAAAAATAGCTCAAATCTACCACTTCACTAAAAATCTCTGTACAGACACCAAATCCCGAAAAATTTCAGGAGCTCCAAAATCTAGACTCAGGACTCTCAGGTCTTCTAGGTTTGGTGTTCAGAGAGGTACAGTCAGCCTTCTTCCAACCTTCCAATCCTTCATACTTTCAACAATACCCATCTTCCATGTCAATTCATCGGCCCAGACTGAGTCCCTGAACTGTGTGACTTGATCACTTGATCACTTGAATCCCATTATTCATCGATTTGCTCGAGCGGGTGCCAGTAATATTTCCATTGGACCCTATCACATGCCAATGTAGCCCAATGGCATCTGGTTGATTCAGGAATATGAAGAGCCTCAAACCGTTCCTTCAGGGTCTTTAAAAGGAAGTCTGACCTTCTTGTAGGTGGGCGGCCACGTGATCTTTTGACATCCCTCGGGATCCAGTCGGTAATGGCTCTAGTCGAGCGGTTGTCTCCAAATCGCATTACATGTCCAGCCCATCTGATTTTCGATGCCTTGGCAAACAAGACAGCGTCCCTGATTCTGGAATAGCGATGGAGGTCAGAACTCCGATTTCCTTCTCTCACTTGAGTGAGGCGTGATATTCCAAGCATAGCTCTTTCGATTCCTCTCTGGGAGACCCGAATAGCATTCTCATCCTGCTTTCATAGGGCCCAGGTCTCTGAGGCGTATGTTAAAGCAGGGAGAACAGTGGAGTCAAAGAGATGTGCCCGGGCCGGGCTGCCCGCGGGGGGCGTTGCCCGGCCGGCCTGTGCCGGCCTGGGTCGTCCCGGCTCCCATAGGTCCCGGCCGGGGAATCCTGGTGCAGGCAGGGGGCGAGCCGGAGGTTCTTTGTCCTTTTTAGCTATTTCTTCAATGCCTTTGAAGGCATTCCCTGAGGCTCTCTTCCTCCTGCACAGCTCAAGTTTTAGGTCGTTCATCATGTTGATTTCTCGACCTAGGTACACATAACTGCTGCATTCAGAGATGTTTGTTCCATTGAGAGTGAATGGGGCCTCTGGAACTAGTTCATTCTTCATGAACATAGTTTTCTTTAGATTCAGCTGTAGACCTATCTTTCCACATTCTCGGTCAAAGTCAGCCAGCATTTGTGCTGCTTGGCTAATGTTTGGTGTTATTAGAACGATGTCATCAGCAAAGTGGAGGTGGTGTAGTTTCCGACCATCTGTCTTCACTCCCATTCCTTCCCATTCTAATTGTTGCATGATGTTCTCGAGGGTGGCGCTGAAGAGTTTTGGTGAAATGGTATCAACCTGTCAAACCCCTCTTTTCCACATTAATGATCACTTCTTTGTAGAATGGTGAGATCCTGGTGGTGAATCCGTAATACAGCTCACGAAGGATCTTGATGTATTGGGAATGAACACCTTGTTTGGCTAGGGCTTCGATGACTGCTTCAGTCTCCACAGAATCAAAGGCTTTCTGTAAATCAATGAACGTGAGACAGAGCGGCATCTTGTACTCCCCTACAAACCTCGATGAGCTTGGTTACTGTGTGGATATGGTCGATTGTGCTGAATCCTTTCCAGAAGCCTGCTTGCTCGCATGGTTGTCCTTCATCTAGTGTTCTGCTAATCCTGTTCAGGATGACTCGTGTAAACAGCTTGTAGATCACAGACAACAGGCAGATGGGGCGATAGTTGCTGATGTCGTGAATGTCTCCCTTCTTGAACAGTAGAACTGTCCTGCTGGTTTTCCATTGGGAGGGCGCCTGCATTCAGACAGGTAGCGTGTGAAGAGCTGAGCTAGTGTATTGATGAGTACTGACGGCAGATTCTTCAGGTGTTCGGGTCTGACTTTGTCTGGGCCTGGTGCTGTTCCCTTCTTTACGGACGAGATCGCATGTCGGATTTCAGAAGGGAGAACGTTGGGAATGACATATCCATCCTGTGGAATTTGGTATGTGGGCAGGTGGATGTGGCTATCAAAGAGATTTGAGTAGAAGTCCTGGA
The DNA here is from genome assembly GCA_021461705.1 of Cryptotis parvus. NCBI lineage: Eukaryota > Metazoa > Chordata > Mammalia > Eulipotyphla > Soricidae > Cryptotis > Cryptotis parvus. Next base: position 79,342 of record JAJIBD010022209.1, on the reverse strand, counting down.
TAATATTCTCCATTGCCTTCCTGGAAGATGTGATAGATCCATCAGGGCGTCAGAGGGCAGTCATCTTGGTCTTATAGTTGGCAAAGGACAGGCGGGCAGTGCGAATGCTTTTCCTGGCTTCTGCTGCATCTTCCAGTATTTCTGCTCTTCTGTCTTTGAGGTCTTCTTTTATCGTTTCTCTGCACCGTTTAGCAAGCTTGGATGTTAGCATTTGGTCTCCTGAGGCTCGTGCCTTGCCACATTGGCGAATGAGCTCAAGAGTTTCTGAAGACAGGCGTCCTTTTGTCTTTCTCTCTCTCGGCATTCTTAGCACAATCATGGTGATGCTGAACCAGTCGGTTGTATTCCTCATCGATGTCGTCAATGATGGTATCTTCCCATTTTGCTGCAATGGTGCCAAAGAGTTCCCAGTTGGTGGTCATTCTGGGAGTTCTCTTCTTAAACTTGGCAGCCTTTTCTCCCCTGTTGCGGGAAGTAGAATTTTGCACGAAGGAAACGGTGGTCCAATCCTGTTTGGAATTTGGGGACGACAGCTACATCAGTCAGACAAAACTGTCGATTGAAGATGATTTGGTCAATTTCATTGTGGAACTGTCTGCCAGGAGATTCCCATGTCCAACGTCTTCAGCTTTCTGGAACTGTGAGTTCCCATGAATGGTTTTGGTGGACATGATGAACTCAGATAGTCTTTCACCCTGTTCGTTCCATTTTAGGCCATGGGTCCCGATATGGAGTTCTTCAGCCGATCTTCTTGGTCCTATCTTGGCATTAGTATCATTGACTATGATCTTGTAGAAGGTGTGATCTTTTTTATAGAACTCCTCCAATTCCATGTAGAATTTCTCAATTTCATCTTCTTTGTATGTGGATGTTTGTCCGTAGACAATGAAGATAGAAATTGCTGGCAGTGGGCCACATCTCTTCAAGTCTAATCCTATTCGGTTTGTTAGGCATTCAAATGAATCAATGTTGACGGCCATGCTCGTGTTGACAAGGACACCAACGCCACCGATGCCTCTTTTTGTCGCATGTTCCAAGGAACAATTCTTCTCAGGTGTCAAATACAGCATGATGCAACTGGCGCCTCCTCGTCTCAGTCAGACCAATGATGTCGTACTTGATCTTTTTGGCTGCGCAGTCAGATCCTCAGTATATGCTTCCGATGCCAGCATACGTGCATTGAAAGTACAGACAGTCATTTTAGTCCTTCTTCGTTTTGGCAACCTTGGATGGCCATGAAATTTTATCAGGCACTCCTTGTTTGCCTTTCTTACTGCTGCCATATTAAGGGCTCTTTTGGGGTCAGGAAAATAAACATTTCTATTACTGGATTTGGCATATCGAACACACATCAGACAGCTTGCCAGGCTCTGCCATGGGGGCACTATATTTTCATTACTTTGTAGGGCTCTCTCAGAGGGATGGGGAGAATATTTATGGTAATTTGGAGGTAAATCACGCGCGCCATGCGTGCCACGTGCAACGGGAAAGCTGGTTTCTTTCTCTGCCGGGTGTACCTGTGTCCTAGGCTCAAGCATTCCTGCGCTTGAAATACTCTCCTCTGAAGGGCGGGTCTCTGCGTGGTGGGTCCTTGTAGGTTGGGTTTCTGACAAGCCAGGCTGGAGACTGGATTAATCTGCGGGCTGAAGACCGGATTTGTCTGCTGTTGGAGATCTTTCCTGCTGCAGAGTAATGTCAATTCATCGGCCCAGACTGATTCCCTGAACTGTGTGACTATATATGCGAATTCCACAATAATGAAATTCTAGTAGAAGCACACCAAATCAGATGGAAAGTAGCACAGATGCCAACTGAACCCAACAAACAATAATATAGAAAGCTCAACTAGCAAGAACTTAACAAGGATTTAACAACTCGATGAAGATTTTTAATAATTTTCACAAACTTTCTCTTACTGAAGTGTTTTTGGGGCTGGCGCCATAGCACAGTGGGTAGGGAGTTTGCCTTGCATGCAGCCAACCTGGGTTCAATACCCGGCATCCCAAATGGTCCCCCGAGCACTAACCGGAGTAATTCCCGAGAGCAGAGCCAGGAGTAAACCCTGAGCATGTCTGGTTGTAACCCAAAGAGCAAAAAAAAAGAAAAAGTAATATAAATCTTGTGTTCCCCACTAAGGGGGCAGATTTGTGGGGTGTTATAGAAAGTGAAGCCAGTGGAAGAAGGACGGTCATTGATGGTGAGACTGTTACTGCTACATCAAGTCTATAACAATTGTATTATTGCATTATGAACAATTTCATAAACTATAATTTCATAAGCTTTAGTATTGCATTATGAATAATTTTGTTAACTACTGTGTTCAAATCAAGCACTTTAAAATTTCTATATTTTATAAAAGAACTTTATATTAATTTTGAAAAACTTCTAAAGCACTCTCCAAATAGTACTATATTTAATTATTAAGTAAACATGGAGTTTTAGAAAGTCAAATTTATGGATGCAAATAGACCTCTATTGATTATTGCTCAACTATTATCCTTAAAAATATCTTCACAATTTGTTTTATAAAGAAATAAATTTACCTCACTATTTTGAATTCTATATCTTCACCTGTATATTTTTCTTAATTCTACTTGGGTCAATAGTCCCAAGTCTTTCTCATAAGCTCTGCGTGAAAATTCATTCGTCTACAATTTCTTAGAGACAGTGTAGAATTCCTGAACCTCATCTCTCTTATGAACCCAGAATTCCTGAATCCTAAGTCTCTTTATTCATAGATTTAAAAGTAACTTTCCTCCTTACTTCATGTCAATTTTCTTTGTTGAACATTGTACATGATAATAGTACCTCCTTTACCAATTGTGAGGAACATAATAAATAATCAATGTAAAATACATAAATTGCTCTTAATGCAAATTTACTTATGAAACATTAGCAAATAAATAAATAAATAATTTTATAGATAGTAGCAGATTTAGTTTTCTGGGTAAGAGGGCTGAGTAGAAATTAATATGCAGGACATTTATTTAGAGACATTATCAAATCAGCACATGTGGAAAGAAAGGTACAAGAAGAAAAGATAACTGAATAGAGAATGTGATTTCGTCTCAAAAAATGGTGCATTCATCTTCACCATCAAGTTGGATTATCTCTCTATATTTAGTCCAAACTTCATCCACTACTCTAGGTCTCTAGTCATTGGGATCCAATAATCATTGAGTATATATATTCTTCCTGAGAAGGGGCTCTGTCCTGTCTAGGGCAATTTATATGAAATATTCATAGTTTATGAGCTGTCTGCAGTCAATACTCCCAGCAAATGGGGACATCATTCCTTTGTCATGAGGACGAATCAGGGCATTCACCAGAATATCCCTTGTACTTGTTGAAAATAATGACAACATATCTCCATGTTTCTCTTTTCTCTAGATTCCTTTCCAGAATCTTTCTTCTTATTGGGACCATACTTCTTATTTTTCAAAAAAGTGTTTTGACACACTTTCACTATATTTTTGTATCTATCTACATGAACTTTTTTTTTTCTTCGCCTTCTATGTACATTTCTGAATATAACTTGCTAGCAAAACTTACTTATAAGAGAGGTTATTTGTGCTTTAAAAATTGTGTTCCCTATGTGCAATTAAATGTCAAAAGGACTGATAACAACATAGAACTGAGCATTAAATACAGGCAAAAAAAATGCACATGATGGCTTCCAAGTGTATGTAGTGCAACCCACAATGTGTGGGAGAAGGAAGAGAGAGAGAGGGGAGAAAAAAAGAGATAAAGAACCTGCCATTTAGGCAGGCTATGGGAGGTGGGAGGGAATTGGGGACATTGGTGGTGGGGAACATGGGCACTGGTGGAGGGCGGGTGCTGGAACACTATGTGACCAAAACCTCCAAACATGAACAAGGTTGTAATTGTATATCTCATGGTGGTATAATAAAATGTTTAATTAAAAATAAAATGATATTGTAAAAAATGGAATTTTACTAACACTCTGGAACCACAAAAAATTGTGTTCCCTAATTTCTCCTCATTCTATAACCAACTTTACAAACTGTCTTAGGATATTAGTAATGATGCACTCACTTGGGGAGAAACAATTAAAATGTAATTTGAATAGGTAGTTAAATACATTTCCCTGAAGGTTGATAACATTTGGTTATTTGATATTTTAATATAATTGCAAGTTGACATAGGCTACCTCTTCCCAAAAGAGAGACATAAAATAACACATGTCTCTGAATAATTTCCTAATGGAAAAATGCTTTATTATGTCTCCCCAATTATAATGATAATCATTATTGCATTGTAAAAGAAATTGTGTAGTACACCAAATTCTCTATTAACAATCACAATGTGTTAAAATTATCTTTATTCCAGGACATCTCAAGAGTCCAAGCTGTTTGGATAAGATAACTGTTCAGTGAGAATCAAATTATGGAAAACTAAAAGGAATGAATAGGAAAAATACTGTTGTTTCTTCATAATTTTTTCAAAAAAGGAGTATGTTGCAACATAATTTTCAGAATGACTCTTTGGAAGAGAGAATCTTTCTAAGTCAGATGAAGAAGAGGAGAGATAATAATAGGAAAAAGAAGGGGAGGAGAGGGTAAGTGTAGGAGAGAATGAAAGCAGAAGAAAAAATACACTCGATGAGGCAGAAGATTCCAAGGTTTCTACCTAAAAAATATTTTAAATATTTCAAATAGGGACAAGAGAGATAGTACAGTGACTAAGGTGCTTGCTTTGCACAAAGCTGATCAGAGTATAATCAGTAAATTAGCATGTGATTCCCCGAGTACCAGCAATAGTGATCCCAGAGCTAGGAGAAAGTCCTTAACCCTGCAGGATGTGACCCAAAAAATCTAATAAATAAATAAAAGCCCACTTATGCTATTGTGGAAGGCAACCAGTCCATGCTCAGGGCTTATTCTTGGATATGCATTCAGATCAGTTCTGGTCAGCTCAGGACATCACATGTGGTGCCAGGAATCAAACTTTGGTCAGCTGTGTATGAGGCAATCATCCTACTCACTGTTAAGAATAACCAGGACTAGTAGACAGGACACTTGGCTTGCAGACAGTTGACTTTGGTTTGATTCTAAGCATCCCATATGGTTCCCCAAGACTGCCAGGACTGAATCTTATGAACAGAGCCAGGAGTAAACCCTGAATACTGCTGAGTGTGTCCCTCCCCTCAAAAAAAGAGTCATTACTGGTTAGTTAACAATATTTACATTTTAGAAAATACATGAATAATGGGGGAATATCTCAAGGGACTGACCATATGTGAAAGGCCCAGGTGAGTTCAATCCTCAGCAACACCTTCTCCCCCCACCCCCATTGCATATCACCACTAAGAACAATCTCAGAGTGTGGAGCAGAAGTAACTCTCACAAACTAGCAGGAATGGCAACAAAAGGTAAAAGGGAAAAATGAAACAAAAGAAGATGATAAATTAATAACATGTAGTACTTTTAAAATGAGAAAATTTGAATGTACTTTAAGTGTTCATCTTAACAGTACATTTAAAGAGTGAAATGAGTAGATTTGACATATAAATGAAAAATATTTGTCAAGTCAATACAATTAAACTTCTAGAAGATAGATTATTGGCAAAAGTCTATGTAAGTATGAAACTTCATTATAGAAAATAGATGTTGGGAATGTTTTATCATTATACAAGTCACTTTCAGGGTGGCAGAGCCGGGCAAGCTACCAGTGTTGTATTTGATATGCCAAATACCAGTAACAATTAGAGCCCTCATTCCTATGACCTGATGGAATGGGATCAAGCAGGTGTCCTTGGGCTCTATGCATGAGACAGGTCATATGGAGATGTTACTGGTGCCCGCTCGAGCAAATTCAGGGTACAGGAATTTAAGTATTAATTTCTCAAATATGTGTGATGTAAGAATGAGGGAATGAGAGAAGCAATGGAGACAAATAGGTCTAAAATATTCTTTACAAAGTAGATAAAGTGGCTTATAATGCTTTTTGGAAATAAGATCCCCCAAAAAGAAAGTCATGTATTAGCAGAATTATTTTTGTTATAAGATATAGGAGACTTTCATCTCCACAAATTTATGCCAAAATAGAAGCTTAGGGTATTATGCATCTTTAAAATACTTATGTAAAAGTGGCAGAATGAAAAACAGTATCCACATGCATTTTTTAATCAAGAATACAACTTGTATACTTACCTGGAAGGGGAGATACCATGATCACGAAGGTGGTTTCCCCAGGGCGAGGCTTATCCATTGCACTCTGGATGCTGACCCCTACGATTTCCCCAAATGTGGGAAACTCGACTGCATAATTTGTGATAGTGGGGACTGCTACTCTCCCTGGAAAAAAAAATAATACAACTTGTTCTTTTTCTATCTTTCTATGCTGTGCTCCATGTGGCCCTTGTGTTTTGTTTTTCTTTTTTAGGTCACACCTACCGATGTGCAGGGGCTACTCCTGGCTCTGCACTTAGGAATTACTCCTGACAGTGCTAAGAGGACCACATGGGATGCCAGAAATCAAACCCAGGTCAGCCACATGCAAGGTAATTGCCATACCTGCTATCCTATCTCTTCAGCCCGATGTGGCCTGCTTATTAGACTATATCCTTCCTCCTCTGGGAAAATATGATGTTAAGATCTCAAGTCCTTCATTTTATTCTTTTAGTAGTTGCATAAAAAAAAGAATATCGGTTTTATGTTATTTTTATAGTTCCCTCCAGAGAGACCTGGTGGGCCCGAATCCTGGTTCACAGGCACAGGGCAGAGCATCTGACTTCCAGCCCTGTGCTAGACTGATGGGGCATCCTGGAAGGGGCACAGTTTGGTTCTCATCCTCAGGCCCCCACCCTGACTCTCAGAGGCTGGAAAACTTTATACAACCACAGCCATTCTCAAGGTCAGGACTCCACAGCTGACAGAGCCCCACCCAAGAGAGAAGCTGAATTAAAGCCAAGGTATATGGGATTCTATAGCCAAGTTCACCAGGCTTCCCAGGGAGCAGAAGCTGGAACCCCTTCTCCCAACTTGGTCCCCTCCACAAAGGCCTGGTAGGCCCTCCAGAGAGTGCTGCTGGCACTGTTCTTTTTATAAGGTCCCTCTATACTAGCTCTAATGGGCAAATTTGTGTCCATCTCTACACAAATATAATCTATTGTGTCACAGAAAGTCCTTCTGGGTTAAAAGTTTATTTGAATTCCCTAAACTGGGCATCGGGAGGTAAATTTTCATGGAGAACTGAGAGTTCTATATATAACTAAGCATATGGGTCCACAAGTTTGTTTCTCTAATACCAGAAGATGAGAATAAATGAAGCAACCTGAATTTAGTGAAACATATTTTGGGGGTAAAAGGAAGTAAACAGTAATGGCTTTTCTAGGGCTGCTTCTTCATTCATTTTCACTTAAAATACTAGTTCTAGAAGTTTATCAGGGAATAAATATGTCCAGATAACATCTTATTTTTTGTTTTTGTTTTTCAAAGCCACCTTATTAGATAAATCATGCTTTGTGGGCCCAGAGCGATAGCACAGAGGATAGGGCATTTGCCTACCATGTAGCCCACCCGGATTTGATCCCCAGCATCCCAAATGGAACCCAAGCACCTCCAGGAGTAATTTATGAGCAAAGGAGGAGCCAGGAGTAACTCCTGAGCATCACTGGGTGAGACCCAAAAACAAAATAAAACAAAATAATAATCCTGCTTTGTGTATTGCATTTAGTAGTTCAATTGAACTCTACCAAAATCTTAATACAAATGGGAAAAAGTCTTACAAGCAATACTAATAGATACCATTACACATGCACCTACTTATAAACTCAGAGTGCAAGAAAATAAGCAGGAACAAAGAGGCTGCAATATGTGATTGCGATACATGATGAAATACAAGATAATTAGAGACAACAAATAATACAATGCATAATGATGAGAGTTAACCACATGATTTTGAGTTGTAAGTCCTCTGAAAGTAAGGGAAAAATATAAAAATGTAAAGTATAATGGGAAGGAGAATGTAATCATAATCCTTTTGTATAACTTTAGTACAGCTTTTCTGTGTTGTGATTTAATTTTCCCAATTATCTTCCTAATAAGTGTTTAAGTCAATAAAAAGTGTACTATAAAAATAAAAGTTTTTGTTACTGAGGTCCCTAAGGCACTCTTCATAGATACAAAGAAATTGACATTTCCCTCCCTGTACCAATACAAAAAGACTTGTTGAATTAAAACTATATAATAAAAGACTAGTAACTCAGTAGAAAACACAATCAGTTTGAAAACTAGAGTTTTTAAGGAGTGATAAGATTGGAAACTGTTAACAAGAAGGAATTTATTATAATTGACCATATCATATTTGAATGTATAAAAGTGCCAATAACTTAAAACTTCAACATGATAATTATAGTAATTTTTGTAAGCGTAGGAACAAACATATTTTCCTAAATTCTATTCCACACAATCAAATGATTAAATTGGATGTGACAGGAGTAAAAATTAAGACACCTGTGAAAAACCGGTTGCTATTACGGAGGATTCCAGGTCTGATATGAGAACAGTGTAGGTGGTGCCAAGTGAATCACTCATGAAATCAGTTGGGAACAAGCAGAGAAGAGCATTTATATCCTCAAATGCATATATACCAATTTTCAGAATATGGGTAGTAACTCAAACCTGAGATTTTGACACTAAATAATACCTTCCATTAACTGATAAATTGTATATATATATCTATAATTTTATGATATATATATGTATATGTTAGTGCATGTCTGTTATGTACACAATTGTGTGTGCCAAAAAAGAATTCTTTTCAAACATTTTACAGTGATTAATATCAATAAAAGGGAATTCACAATATAGATATAGTAAAATAAATGATAAGAAAGCACTTGTTGAATTAAATAAAACTACAATTCCACCACTAAAAGCACACATCTGAGATGACTGTGATCTTGATCCATTAGAGGAAATGGGATTTGTGTCATAAAAATCTAGCTAAATAGTAGCAAGTAAAACAAAAAAAAGACAGTAACTACTTCTAAGTGTGAAATGAATTATAAACATGGCTTGATAATAATGTTTAAAAGTTGGGATTTCTGTCCATCACTCTTTGAGCAACTACTTCATATTAAACAGTGCTAGCCACAATATTGAGGCAATATAAATTAAATGTATTCAGTCTTATTAGTCTCCCTGGTTATCAGGGGTGCTTTTAACTCTGGTAAAAGTGAATATTGTCACTCCAATAACTCTTTCATTGATTTCAGCTATGTATTTTATATCAGTGTTCTTCAACCACAAGTCCATGAAAGGGTGTCGGACCACAGATAAAGCAAGGTTAAAATCTATTCCTCTACTCCCTAGGTTATAAGTGCCAGTCCATGAACAATATGTAGGACTGGTAGCAGTCTATTGGTGGAAAAAGGTTGAAGAACACATTTAATGCATGCTAGGATGTTTTACCCATGACAACTTCTATGGAAATCAAGGCTGAGAAGAAAAGCTTATTATCAAAGGAAGACTCAGTGACATATTTGAGATTGAGTCCCAACAACCTGAAAAATGGATGCTCCTTAAACTGGTCGCTCAGGAATGCTGTGGTACGCAGTACAATTAGGCTACTCAGAAAATTATCCCTGCTTCTGCTCATATTGCCAATGCTAGCAATGTCTTCTCTGAGCCGAATAGGAATCTTACTGACATGTCTGTCTCTGTCTCACTTCAAGATGGCTGAATATGAATTTGACATGTTACCTATAGAAAACTGAAAATCTGATTACACATGGTAAGGTGGTGAAAAGGATATCATAGGGTCCTGCAAATACCTTCTAGGCCACTCTGAAAAGAGTAGCACCTGCCTTTCTACTTTCTATATTGGAGCTGCATCAGTGATTGCTCTGTCAGGCTTCTTTTCTGGTATAACAGTGAATGTGAGGAGCTGAGAGATAAACAGTAGATTAGGTACTTGCCTTAAATGCAGCTGACTCCAAATCAATCCCTGACACCAAAGATAGTTTCCTGATGACTACCAAAGGTTAATCTTGAGCACAGAGTCAGGAATATATCTTGAGTACCACTTGGTGTGATCCACTACCCCCAATCCCCAATAACAATGAATATGGCTGCAGCAACAGTATGGTGGAATTTATGAGACACATCACTTCCCAGGAATAAGAACCCTTGAAAACCACCTTGAGTTTAAGAATAAGAAGGAAAAAAAAATTCTTTTGTGCAGATAAATCTTTACTCCAACTCAGATCCTTAATACACTGAAAATTTTCCATCCTCATTGTTTTCTACCTCAGATTTTCCTAAGACAGGATGATACTTAGGCAACCCTACTTTGTCAGGTATTAATGACAAACACAGTACTAGTCTGGAAAAATATGAAGGGTAAGGAGCTTGACTTGCATGCAGTCAACCCTGGTTCAATCTCTTGCATTTCATATTATCCCCTGAGCACAGAGCCAAGAAGAAATTCAGAGAACAGTTAGTTGTGGTTCCCTAACAAAAATAACAAGACAGAACAAATAAACCATGTTACTAAGAATAAAAGATAGGGGAACACTTAGTAATAGCCATATGTGTGAGTAGAGCCTAGGATAAATTTATAAAGAACCAGTCAGGGAAAATTTTTCCAATTTTCATTCACCTTTGGACAAAAATTTTAAAGTAGCAGGTAGTATTTGTCTGTAATTATCAAGGAATTTGTCACAGTTATAAGAGAAAGATTAGCTGTAGCTGAGCATGCTATCACACCTTGCCTATTGTACTAAGTGCTACCAATGAAGAGATGTGCTTATTTTTTCAAAAAACCAGCTCTTGGTTTCATTAATCTTTTGGATTGTTTTTTTTTGGTTTCCAACTCATTGATTTCCTCTCTAAGTTTTATTATTTCCTTTTTTCTGCCTGGGTTGGGCTCCTTTTGTTGGTCTTTCTCTAATGTCTTCAGCTGTGTAGTCAGGTTATTTATGTGGGCCCTTTCTTGTTTCCTGATGAATGCTTGCAGAGCTATAAACTTCCCTCTTAACACGGCTTTTGCCGTGTCCCACAAGTTCTTATAGTTGGTGTCTTCATTTTCATTTGTTTCCAGAAATCTTTGGATTTCCTGTTTGATTTCTTCTATGACCCATTTGTTGTTCAGGAGTGAGCTGTTCAGTTTCCAGGTGTTTGGTTTGACTCCCTGTTTCTGTGTATGGTTAACTTCCATTTTCAGTGCATCATGGTCTGAAATGATAGCTGACACAATTTCTATCTTTTTTATTTTATTGAGATATGCTTTGTGGCCCAGCATGTGGTCTATCTTGGAGAATGTTCCATGTGCACTAGAGAAAAATGTGTATTCAGCTTTTTTGGCATGAAAAGCCCTGTATATATCTACTAGCTCTCTTTCTTCCATTTCTTCCTTGAGGGCCAATATTTCCTTGGTGAGTTTCAGTCTTGATGATCTATCCATCGTTGATAGAGCAGTGTTGAAGGATAAAAAGCTTTGGTACATCTACACAATGGAATACTATGCAGCTGTTAGGAAAAATGAAGTTATAAAATTTGCCTACAAATGGATGGACATGGAGAAGATTATGTTGAGCGAAATTAGCCAGAAGGAGAGAGACAGATACAGAATGACTGCATTTATCTGCATAACATAAATATATAGGTACATAATATGATACCAATATCCAAGATCAAGTGAAACATATATCAGGAGGTCCTGTCAAAGGTGGAAATTATCACAAACGTGTGGGATTCAGAGGCTAGGTAAGACAGAAATGGAACAGTGTGCTAACAATTGTTGAGGGTACTAATGCCAACCTAGAACTGAACATTAAATAGAGGCAAAAAGATACACATGACAACCCTTTAATGTATGTTCTGTAATCCATAGTCTGGAGGGGAAGGAAAAGAGAAAGAGAGAGAAATGGAAAGAAATCAAGAACCTGCCATGGAGCAGGGCTGGGGAGGGGGGAGGGAACCGGGGGCGTTGGTGGTGGGAGATGGGCACTGGTGGCGGGATGGGTGCTGCAAACAATTCAGTATGATTTGTTGGCAAAGTGCTACACCGTATCAATGAAACAATGTATGTTTTAACTGAACTAAAATAAATACATGTTAAAAAAAAAGAAGAGATGTGCATAATTCTTTTCACATTAATGTTTTGTGTTTTAAAGATAGATTCCAAAAAGTGGTATCACTGGATCAAATGTGAGTTGTAGACCTCTCTTTTGAAGAATCATCATATTGTTTTCCAAAGAGGTTGAACTAGAAAACATTTCCACCAAATGAGAATGAGTGTTCCTTCCCAACATAAGGCACTAACACTGGCTGCTTCTAGACTTTTTGATATATGTAATTCTACTTGTGTGAGATGACATCTCATTGTTGTTTTTATCTACAATTCTATTAGTCATAAGACAAAATGAGCACTTTTTCATATGCCTATTGACCATTCATATGTCTTCTATGGGGAAATGTTTGTTCATAACTCCTCATTTTTTGGATGGATTTTAAACTTTTCAAGTTTTCAAATTACATAAAAGTGAAGAAAATGTATTATAGAATAAGATGCATATTATTCAAACTCAGTTGTCAAAGTAAAAAATTAAATTTGTAGATTTTTCTGTTGTTGACAAGTTTATTGTAGGTGAAACGGACATTGTTGCTAAAAATTTAAAAACTATTATTCATAATAGTTTCAGAGCAAGAAAAAGATAGGATAGGATAGGATAGGATAAGGGTTTCAGAGCAAGGGAAGATCACTTGTATCACTTGTCTTCCCGTTGTTCATTGATTTACTCTAACGGGCTCCAGTAACATCTCCATAAGTCCTGTTGCAAGGAAGTGTAGCCCAAGGGCATCTGTTTGCTCCAGGAACAGGAAGAGCCTCAAACCATTCCTTCAGGATATGGGAATGAGGTCCATAATTGTTACTGGTTTTTGCATATCAAATAAAACTTGGGTAGCTTACCAGGCTCTGCCTTATAGGTAGTATACTCTCAGTAGAAGGCTCTCATCTTGAGCATTAACTGATGAAACTCAATGGGGAAATATCAGGTTTATCTCTTGGGTGGAGCTCTGAGGAGCTGTGAAGTCTGGATGTTGAGAATGACTGACCTCATGGTGTGGGGGGTTCCTCTGGCTTCTTGCTAGGCTCACTGGGATAACGGGCCATGTCTAGAACCTGCCTATAACTGTATAGAGTGTATAAATGTGAAAGATCCTGGGATGAGCCTAGTCCTAACATCCAGTACTATTTAACACTGTCACGTGGCCCTGGAGCTGTGAGTCTGGCGTGTCTCTCTTCCTGGGGTTGCTGGCATGGAGGTGGAGGAAAGGGAGGAGGGGCCCAAACCCCCGCTTCAAGTCCTACCAGTGTGGCCCCTCCCCTGCACGTGTGAACAAACCCTTGGAGCTATGTTGAACTCCGCCAGGGGGCTGGCCGAGCCCTTTACTGCCTCTGGAGCTCCATGGGTTGCTTCCACATGGGGCCAAGCGGCACAGTTGTGGGTTTGGAGTGTTTGGGTCAGGGAAGATAAGGGAACATAAGAAATGTGTTTTGATTTTTTATTTTTATTTTTAAATTCCATGTATTTAAGAGGATTTATCTGATAAATGGGAGACACTATAATTAAACAGTTTTTTAAGATTATAAAACTAAGAAGAGTTCTTTGATAGCCTATAGACTCTAAGAAAAACTGATGAGACTTTGATTTCAGGAATGAAAACTAGAATCTGGGTTATGAGATCATTTTCTGATTTTTTGTCTCTGGTGTTTGATTCTCAGTGCTGCATTTCTCTATCAATATCATCCTCTCCTATTTCACACTTGCTTTTAGTACTTTCAGAGAGTGTGACTACCAAGAGCCTCAGTTCAGATGTTCCAAATGAAAGAGAAAGCACCCCTTCCCACACACTTGTATATCAGTCTCAGAGACAATATTGACTGGTCATGTTTGCCATATGAAGCCTGTCTCAGTCACCACTGTCAGGGTGATGTAGGAATTGAGTAATGGTTTAATCATACGATCATTTTGCTGCTTAGAAAAGAGTGTGAGATTTAAGAGAGTGGAAAAGTTTACTGAGCATGTCACACTTGATATTATTAACATTGAATCAGTCAGTTCAGAGAGAAATAGAGAAAGGGATGGATTGAAACTTTCCTATAAAAAAAACTTTCTATAAAAAACAAATAAAAAAGGGCAGTTATTCTGAAAGAGCGAAGTTCAAAGACAAAGGACTTCTACAAAACCAAAACAGATAATATATTTTATGTGGCTCAGGATACAAAAATGAATCATCTTCACTGGAAGATTTCACTTTCAAAAGATTTTAACTTTCAAAGTTCAGAGCAGTTTAGTGTGCCACTAGAAAAAATTGGGACCTTCCCACTTCCATTTTGAAGGCATTAAGCTGTTTTATCTTATTTCAGGAAAGTTGCAGATATACATAAGTAATATATAAATGGCGATGCTAAGGTACTTTAAGAGGCAATAGTTTAACTATCAAACTATAGTTTCAAAGCTAAGTTTCAGGATTGGAGAGATATTACCCCAGGTACGGTATTTGTTTGCATATAGCTAATCTGAGTTTAATACCAGGCACCACATATGGTACACTGAGATCTGTCTGCCTGAGCTTTAAGTGCAGAGGCAGGAGTAAGCTCTGAGCAAAAAAAAAGGATATGGCACAAAACCAAAAAAATTATAATTATTAAAATTTTGGTCTGGGTGTCACACCCAGCAATACTCAGAGGTTCGAACTGGCTCTGTATCTGATTCACTCCTGGAGTGCTCAGGGAACCATATGGAATGCCAGGGTTTGAACCCAGGCCAGTCACATACAAGGCAAGGGTTCAGCTTGCTACACTATCTCTCTAGTACCCAAATAATTCTGTTAACTCTGTTATAAAGTCAGATAAGAGTCTAATTGTCGGTATTCACTATATATGCTACCTTGAAAAAGTACTCCTTTAGCCTGACTTTGAAATGGAAATAATTGTTTTTACCTTGTGGGATGAATGTTATTAGTAGAAATAACCTACATATAACTTCATTTTCATAGTTAGCTTTTTATAATTATAGTATATATGCATGCAGGATGAGAATGCTGTTCGGGTCTCCCAAAGAGGAATCAAAAGAGCTATGCTTGGAATATCATGCCTAACTCAAGTGAGAGAAGGAATCCGGAGCTCCGACCACCGTTGCTGTTCCAGAGTCAGGGACACTGTCTCATTTGCCAAGGCATCGAAAATCAGATGGGCTGGACATGTAATGAGACTTGGAGACGACCAATAGACTAGAGCCGTTACCGACTGAATCCCACGGAATGTCAAAAGATCACATGGAGGCCCACCTACAAGATGGTCAGACTTCTTCATCAAGACCCTAAATGAACGGTTTGAGGCTCTTTGTATTCCTCAAGCGACCAGATGCCATTGGGTTGCAATGGCATGTGATAGGGTTAATGGAAATATTACTGGCACCCACTCTGGCAAATCGATAAATAACAGGATGTCAAGTGATCAAGTGATCAAGTATATATGCATAAAATGGTGCAATGTTAACACATTAACAATACCTGTGACTTTGTAATGAAGGAGATCCACAGTTGAAATGTAATGGAGAAACCATAGTTATGATGACTGGGGGGCTGGAGGAGAGCCCAGTAGGTAGAGCATTCACTTTGCATGCAACCAACCTGTATTCTATCCTTAGCACATACAGTCTTTCAACCCCAGCCAGAATAGATCCGTTGAGTATAGAGCAGGAGTGAATGCTGCACACTTCTGAGTAATCTCCCCAAAAAGTGCTTAGGAAATGTGTCAAGTCTGCCCAGTATCTTAAAATTTACTATTGAAGGATAGAAAAATAAATAACACATGACAATAGAGGGTGAATGAAGGAGCTGTTAGGAAAATCTAAAAAGGCAGAAGTTAGGAATTTTGGTCTTTTAAAGTTTAGAGGCAAATAAATATGCAATTCATATACAAAGAGGATAATTCCATATATACGTTCATTTTCTATATAATTTACTTTTTCATGATTTAAGATTCTGTCACCGACTTCATTTCACGGAAAACTTTGCTGTTGATCATTTTCACTTTCCAAAACAGGATTAGAACTACCACTAGCAGGCACTTATGCCAAATAGGAATCATTCAAATCAACAGGCTAGTTCTTGACAGTTTTGCTTTCCCACTATTGCTCTGAGGGCTCTCCAGTGTTCGCAATGTGGTGCAAAAATTAGAATATTTTATTACTGTAGCCTTTGAACTAACTAAAGAAGCTGTTAAAAGCAGGGTAGCAACTTTTCTCTGAGTGGCAACTCTGATTTTTTTTTAAAGAAATTGTTTGGAAAGTTGCTATCATATCCTGTCACATTAAAAACTACCAATCCCATTGGATCTAAATAGTGAATACTTTTTCTATTTAGAATCATTTGTAGGTTATGGTAGATTTATATATTTTCTTTCGATTTAGTGATTTCCTTGTCTTGTACTCTAGTGGGATTGAAAAAGGAGCATTCATCTTCTGTTGGTGGAAATGTCTGGACCAATTCCAATGGAAAACAGTATGGAGGTTTCTCAGTAAACTCAGAATTGAGCTCCCCATATGACCCAACAATTCCACTTTTGGGTCTCTATCATGAGGACAGAGAAATCTATATTTGAAAGGTTGTATCACTGTCACTGTCACTGTCTTCCCGTTCATCATCTATTTGCTCGAGCGGGCACCAGTAGCATCTCCATATGTCCTGTCTCATGCTAGTAGAGCCTAAGGGCACCTGCTTGCTCCAGGAACATAAAGAGCCTCAAACCATTCCATCAGGTCATGGGAATGAGGTCTATAATTGTTACTGGTGTTTGGCATATCAAATACGACATGGTAGCTTGCCAGGATCTGCTGTGCAGGTAGCATACTCTTGTAGTCATCTCCAAATCCAGCATTTATTGATGAAGTGGCCGCGGAAGCCGGCCTGTGATCAGCTCTTCTGCTGGGTGGAGTTCTGATGAGGGGGAAGTTCGGATGTGGAAAATAGGAAGGTGTTCCTGCCCTAAAGAACCTAAACACTTGGGGCCGGAGCGATAGCCCAGTGGCTAGGGCATTTGCCTTGCACACGGCCGGTCCATGCGGGCCCGGGTTCGATCCCGGCATCCCATATGGTCCCCTGAGCACTGCCAGGAGTAGTTCCTAAGTGCAGAGCCAGGAGTAACCCCTGAGCATCGCCAGGTGTGACCCCCAAAAAAAAATAAAGAACCTAAACACTGGCACAGAGGCCTAGAACCTAAAGTAAAAACATGACAGTGCAGAGGGGAATGCCATAAAGGAACCTTTGGCGGACTGGACCCCAGAGCCAGAGAGGAGAGAGTGTGCCCACTGTGTGATCATTCTGCAGCCCTCGGGTCTTTGACGGACAAACGCCTTCCAGGGCTGTGGAGACAGCACAAGTGGTCAGTCACCTGTCTGGCACGTGTTGGGGCCGCCACTGCTCCATGGCACTGCAGGGTCCCCTGAGCAGTGGTGTTCTGCGGGCCCCTCACCACCAGGCCCCACCACTGCAGAGCAAAGAACCCTCGGGTCCACACCACAGGGCCCATCAACACCAAAACAACCTTACCATCTCCCTCTTCCCTCCCCTTTCACTCCCCCTCCGCAGTGAATGTGACCCCCCAGTAAAACAGATTTGCTCCTAGGTTTGTCAAAGTCCAGAGTCTCACTGAGGCTGGTACGAAGAGTACAATGTCTTTCCTTTTCTTGTCCTTTTTTTTTTTGTTTGAGGGCCACAATCAGTTGTGTTCAGAGCTTAGTCCTGTCTCTACGCTCAGGGATCACTGCTGGCAATACTCAGGGGAACAAATGGAGAGCTGGGGTTTGAACCTGGGTCATCTGTGTGCAAGGCAAGTACCTTACCCAATGTACTCTCTAGCCCCAAGATGTTAAGTTTTTTTTTTAATATTTTATTATAAAATAATTATTTTATTTAGAGACCCAGAATAGCTTAGTGGCTCTTGGCTTTATTTCCTCTCCCCACAAGTGTCCGTGTTTACAGTGTCAGGTGTGGGGCTCGCTGCTCTGGGGGGTGGCCACATCAAACACAGTCTGACTCTGTTTCTCGGTAAGGGAAGACACTGTGACTCACTGCTTACACCAAAGCCACAAATTCGAGTACACTTTCATTTTGGCTGTCTGGTACCATGTTAGCGATTGTGGCACAGACCACATTTGCTTAAGTGTTTTGGAGCTGTACCATAGTAAACCAATTCAAATAAAAGACAGGGGGCCACCAGAGGTATCAGCACTAAGAAACCTGGATCCTAAGAGCTGCTGCCTGCTTTAGTCCCCACGCATCTGTGGCAGTGACAGCAGAGAAGCTCAGTGGGCTTCGTTTCCTGCTCATGTGCTTCTCAGGCTGTGCCGTCCATGCTGAAATAACAGCTTCACGGCCACCTGCTCAGTGCGCTTTGGGACCCTTCCTGTGAAGGGTATTGAGAGGAAGCCTGTGCTTGTTTGTGTCAAGTAGCAGTAACTAACCAGCCGCTCTTCAGGCCGTCGTCCGACATTTCAACCATTCCCACTCATGCAATTTGCCCATCAGTGTGTGTGATTTTGTGTGTGTCCACACAGATTGTTGATTAGAAGCAGAAGGATCATAGAACAGAATGCCAGAAAGTAGCACAGGATATAACCAGTATTTCTGTCCTGAAGATAAGTGCCCTTGGTGGAGAGGTGGGGTGAGCTCCAGCCCATCCTCTGGGACTTCCTGTGTGCGGCTGTTGAGTGGTAAGGTTGTTTTGGTGTTGATGGGCCCTGTGGTGTGGACCCGAGGGTTCTTTGCTCTGCAGTGGTGGGGCCTGGTGGTGAGGGGCCCACAGAACAGCACTGCTCATGGGGACCCTGCAGCGCCATGGAGCAGTGGCGGCCCCAACACGTCCCGGACAGGTGACTGACCTCTTTTTCACTTTTTGATAATAAGGTGCATTATGTAAGAAGTTGCATGTTTCAAGGCTATCATGTGCTCCATATAAACTTAAAATGTTCTTACTACTGGATTTTTATATCATTTTAAATCTATCTCTATCTTAATAAAACACTACAATAAACATTTTCATGTAACATTTAGTGTTACATTTGTGTTACATTTAGTGTCTTTGGCCATCTCCTTACCATGTGGAATACATTTATATAACTAGAATAACTGAAACAAGGTAATATATAAAATTGACATTTTTTCAAAACAATTTTTGATTTACCTCCCATGAGTTTTGACTAAATATATTTGTGTGTAGTTAAGTCTTTTAAAAAATAAATGAAAATTATATTCCAATTCAAAAACATAAAAATAGAAAGTTTCAGCTCTTCTGACCTTGTCACATAGGTATGAGAAGATACATGGTTTTAGGGTCCATAACTATTGCAATAAAGTATATTAACTCCATTTTTGAAGACAAAATAAAAGTTCAAAATAAAAGGTTTTAACATTCTGCTTTCCATGTCAGGTTCTATTTCTACTCTATGCTTCTGAGTACTCATAGAGAAACTTCAGATGTCTTTCTTTTTTATTTAACCTTCCACACATTATTTTGTAAAATATGCTGGATGCGATCGGGATTTAAATTCACTAAGCTTTGATGAGACAAATAATGCTTTCCTCTTGTCATGATGTCATTACCAACTCAATGTATTTTTCTCCTTTTTTTTTTGAATCGTGTCATGCACATTCAACTCTCTAAATCCTATAATAGATGCTTTTTTTTAACCTCATGTATGCTCTACTTTAACCTTTTTATCATAAAAGCCTGTTTGTTCACCTTCTGACAGTTCTCCACAGCTAATCACCCTGCCGGCTGCAGCTAAACCATACAATTGTATGAATTTCAATATATAGAAAAAAGATGAAAGATGGAAAAAAGAGAAGAGACAATGGATCTATGATAAGTCAAAGAATTAACAAAAGGGTCAAATTACACGAAGTTCGAACTAAAAGACATCAAAGAGGGAAAGCCAAGTACTAAAATAGGAGATAATAGAAGATGATTAGGAGAAAAATCATCATAAAAGGGAGATAATAGTTTGTACCTGGGAAGAGAAATTGTAAAGAACTAGAAATAAATGGGTAAGATGGAATTAAAGATATAATAATAAGAACTGGAAAATAATAGGGGATACAGTGAGAGATAAACCTGTCATATTATCCAGAGAAGAGGGGGCTGGAAGGGATTGTCCCTGTGAGAAGTTTCCAAAGCCTTGGTCTGAGTTGTTAAATATTCAGATGAGGAGTCAAGTCAAAGGCTATGAAGGTGGCATTGTACAACACTGAACCCAAGCAATGAAAATGGTGGCAACCAGTCTTTTTATTGGAAACACTAGGATTGTATTTTGGCTTAGTTTTCACATAACAAACACATATAAAAGCATTCCACTTATTAATCTGTTTGATCTTTTAATTTATCTTATTAAAATTAGATATTCTGTATTATAAGTACTTTTACTGAATACATGTCTAGTGGTATGCATGTGCATTTTCCTCTCACAACACATACAACACATACATTAGAATTGTTGTATGCCCTGTTTTTCATTTATGTTTATGTCTGCTTCTTTCACCATCCCCCAGTGACACTACTCATGTTCTTTGTTATTTAAAACTTTCATTCTGACTTGATCTGGATTATTTAAGCACCAGTTTTTATGGTTCAATTTACAAAGCTATCAAGATACTTCCACAAAACAACATAGTCAGCATTTGAATTTTTGTTAACTCCTCCCAGTATAAATATATTGGAAATTGTTTTCACTTATTCAGAAGTGAGTTTTTCTTTTCTTTTTTTTTTTTTTTTTTTGCTTTTTATTGGGTCACACCCGGCAATGCTCAGGGGTTTACTCCTGGCTCTGCACTCAGGAATTACTCCTGGCGTTGCTCAGGGGACCATATGGGATACTGGGGATCAAACCCGGGCGGCACAGGCCGGCCGCATGCAAGGCAAATGCCCTACCCACTGGGCTATCACTCCAGCCCCAAAAGTGAGTTTTTAAATAAAAAAAAATCCTTCCTTCAATTGTACCATTTTGTTATGCAACTGGGGTTTACATGTTAGCACCCCACCCTCTTTCCTATCACTGAGGCCCCTGAAAAAAATGTTTATTTTCAGTGCCAGGAATCACATCCAAAATCTTACACATTCAAAATAATGAATAATGCTTGATCTGGACATTGTATGTTCCAATTATATTGAGCTATAATGAAGACATCAAAGTATGCTTTAATATTGTTTTCCTAGTTTATTCACATGCATTTATCTTATGGCATGCCAAGATTTACATATTTCATAACTTTAGGAGCATTACCTTTCCATATTTTACCCATGTCTCAAATTACATATAAGTTGAATCATTTGAAGTTGTTTCAACAAAGCTTGCTGTTGCTCTCTTCAGTCTTTAAAAAGTATTTTTCCGAGGCTGAAGAGACAGCATGGTGGATAGAATGCTTATCTTGCATGTGGCTAGACAAGTTTAGCACTTGATAAATGGTTCAATCCCTGATACCCTATTTGGTCCCCCAAGAACCTTAGGAGTAAGCTACTAGGTGTTATCCCAAAACCAAAAAACAAATTCACAACTTTTTTATGCATATTGAAATTTTATATGTATTGCTTTTTCTTCAGATTTGCTAATATTTTATTCTGCATTGCACAGTTATTATTAATCAGATTTAGCACACTGATTGTATTCACACATTGTATTCTTAATTTTCCTGAAGTATGATTGGGTACTTATCACATCTTCCATATCTATTGAACATAGTGATAATAACTTTAATATCTTAATTTGCTAATTCTAACCAATGAAGCAAATCTACAATGTATTTACATCTGCTAACTCTAACAAATGAACCAGATCTATAATGTTTTTATTAATTCTTCCCATATTTTGACCTAATTTTTAATACCAGATAACTATGTTATAACACTAAATACTGTGAATTTTATATTGCTGTATGGTAGATACCATCTTATTCTTATAACGATATTTTGGAGTAAAGATGTTTTAATGAAATTTCTTGTTCTATTGGGGTCCTTTAAAATTTTTCTAGATCTGATCTGACATCATTTAGTATGAATTGAATTTTTACCCATTGCTAAGGTAAGCTCCGTCTAGATATTTCAGCAATACTTTATAAATTACAATTTTTTCTTTAGTTTACCTCAGGGAAACAGAAACTATCTTCAGTCTTGTGTGAATGACAAGTACTCTTGAACTTAGTCTACTGGTTCTTCCTCTAGACTTTGGCTGGTTCCTCACATATAAATACTAGTACATGCTCAAGAGAATTCTCTTCAGACGCCTCTCCTCCAGAGTACACAGTCCTTAAGCTATTTAACCTCTGTGTTTCCACTTACATTTAGTGCATTTGTTCAAAAAGTTTGAAAAATTTTGTTTATTTTTATTTCTGGGTTTCTGCTTTCTCACGTTGTATTCAACACACTCTCTACAGTAAACTAGAGCAGTCGCCTTATTTCTTTCCCATATCTGGGGCTTAATTCTTCTTTGTTGACTACAAATCATTTGACTTTGACTTTTTAGTGCCTCACAAATCATTTGACTTTGACTTTTCCTCTCTTTGTTTTCTACACAGTAGGCTTGTCTACACCCAGGGCTCTGCCCCATGGGCCCTTAATTTTACTTTCTCTCTTACTTGGAACAACAGAAAATGTATAATAGCAAATCATCTATTTGGTTAAACTGTTCACTTATTGATATACAATAGTGGTATCAAAACAAAACAAATGGAATTCTTTAATTTTAGCAATGCCGTGCACGATAACAAATGAAACAACACACAGCATTTAATAAGTCTGTGTGCAATGAAAGGAACATTTGTGTCACTAGAAAAACTCATTTGTTAGGACTTCAACACACTGAAGTTATAGTAAATTTTTTGTAAACTAGAAGGTAATTACAGAATAAAAACTTTATCCTCATGAATGTGATTAGTGTCTTCCTTTTGAAAATAAGAATGTGTGAAATGTTTTTCTTGACTGTATGAAGATAAAGCAAGTAGGGAGCCATATACAAACCCGCAAGAGGGCTTTATCAGACAATAAATTCTTGATCTTATACTTTCCAGTTTCTAGAACCAAGAAAAAAAAGATAATTGTTTAAGCCACACAATCAATGGTGATTTATGATAATAGCCCAAGTTAAATAAGACAGATGTTTGTGTATGTATGTGATATTAAGGTGCAACATAATATTTTAGCCCCAGTATAAATGGAAATATAGACTCCGTGCTCAAAAAACAACATCAAGTTTAAGAAAGCAACAGAGGACTAGAGAATAGTACAGTGCTTTTCAAGTGACAGACCTGGGTTTGATCTCTGACACCATGAATGTTTTGCTGTGCCCTGCAGAAGTGGTCTTAGCGTACAGAGCCAGGAGAAGAAAAAGAAATGGGAGGGGGCTGGAGCGATAGCCCAGTGGGTAGGGCATTTGCCTTGCAGGCAGCTGGCCCATGCTGGCCCGGGTTCGATCCTCTGCACCCCATATGGTCCCCCGAGCACCGCCAGGAGTAATTCCTGAGTGCAGAGCCAGGAGTAACCCCTGAGCATTGCCGGATGTGACCCAAAAAAAGGCAGAAAAAAAAAAGAAAGAAAGAAATGGAAGGAGAAAACACCAGAACGTAAAGTTAACATGGAGTCACATGATATTACACAAGTAGCATGCCTAAAATGATGAGAACTAACACAACAAAAATACCTTACTAAAGAGTCTATGCTAAAATAATTATGTCATAAGATAAGAATGTTTTGTTTGGACTATATTGTAATGGCCAAAGGAGGATACTGTGTTCCTAATCTTGTCATTATTAACATTATCAATTGCTGAAAAGCAAATCATTCCAAATTTATAACCAAGAATGTGATGAACAGAGAGAATGATTCATAAAGTTGGAATTATGATATTGGGCCATCTTTTTGTGGGGAAATATCTAACTTTTAAATTAATGATAGCAAAAGCAAAATAAGCACAATTTAAAGAACAAGCAGGGTTATGTAATTAACCCTGTAGGTGATGAAATGTAATGCTTAAAGCTTTCAAGGTAATTACAAGGCAATTATAGAGAAGAGCTGGTTTGTTCACTCTTATTTCAAGTACTATAAAAAATGTATGTCAAACTCTTAACTTTGCGTAAGTTAATTGCTATTACAAAATATAAAATAAGATATCTTTGTGTCTTGACGAAACAACTATAACAACTAAAATTCTTTCAAATTTTTTTTTGTTGAGAATTAAACTAATCTCTTGGTATAGTTGTTTCACATTGTTAAAGAGGGATTTTTATTGACAATGCAAAAAATAAGTCTTTGTTTCTTCAAACTGATTCTTAAGTAAATGCTCTCTTCATCACTTTATTCAGTAGAGAATAGTACTTAAATCTGTTAAACATTACTCCGTATTCTAAAACATGATAAACAATCACATCAAATCATTTGGGAAAAAATGCATTATATTATATCCCAATATTTGACATTAATTAAGTTATGATGCATATATTTTACTAGTATTTAAATTAATATGGTTTGGGAGTTATGGTAAAATAATTCTTTGCATTAAATTTCAAAGCTATTAAGGTTTTATTTCTCTCCTAAATTGTATATGCTATGTTTAAAGGAACATTATTTTGACTTATTGTTTTGACAAGGCACATTATGTTATTTTTTATTACTACAGCAAATAATAAGCAAGAAATTTTCCTGTGGGTACATATCCCTTATGATGTAAATATGAAGCTTTGGTGCCATAATAGGTCCATCTGTAACATTATGTAGAAAATGATACTTGTTTCCTTATACATTTTACTATCATCCTCATTATATTTTGATTATATATATGTTTATGGTAATTCAGGAAAAGCTCAAGAAAGTGGCACTTATTCTTTCCATATTAGAAGTACCAAATTCAATCCCCAGTAGTACATGTCCCCTTAAGTGTACCACAGGTGTAACCAGATCCTAGCTCTTTTGGACCTGAGCAGCATTTTACTACCAGACCAAGTACTGCCAGGAGTGGCCTCTCCTTCACCCCCAGGCACTTCCAGGGAAGGCCCTACCAAATACTCTCTTATAAAACCTATTCTATAGAAAACATATTTCTAAATGACTATTGTGTATGCTTCCCAGAAATGAATTTTAATTTCTGTAGTAATCATATATTAATTATCTATTTCTTAATTAGAGCACAGATTATTCTTCTTAAGGCTTACCAAAATTTCATTTTGACTTTTGGTATGCAGAATGTACACATGTAATATTTTGATATGAAGCTCTGTAATGATTGTGAAAGCTTTAAAAGTATAATTTCTTACATTTTGTGAAGTGTTGACCTTTCACAAAATGAAAGTGAGAATATTAAGAAGTGCTATTTGAATTTTATGATTTACATATATATGGCACATATGAAATATAATTCATTAGTACAAAAAGGATGTAAAAGAAATGGGAACAATGATGTAGTTGTTGGTGAGGTTGGTTTTATAATACTGAGTGCCTGAAACAAGTGTATATGAGCAACTTTGCAATCAAATTGTTTAAATAAAGTTTTAAAAAAATAAAAGAAAAAAAGGGAAGCATCTTTGCTTTAAATATCATATTGAGAAAAGAAAGAGAAGACAAGTTGTGAATCAGAAAAAAATATTTGTTATATATGAGAATATGTTCCTCTGGCTTCTTGCAAGACTCTGCTGGGATGGCAGACCAGGGCTAGGGACCCGCTTCCCTCACAGGTGTCTCATGATCAGCTGGACACAGGGAGAGCTGGTAGCAGCTCTGCCCCCGTGTAGTGAGTCTTTTGGATCAGGCATACCTGTGCTGGGCTTGAAAGAGAGTGCTGTATGGCTGGTCTCTGATAAGCCAGGCTTGTGATCAGCTCTTCTGCTGGGTGGAGCTCTGACAAGTGGGGAGTCTGGATGTGGAAAATGGCAGCTGTCATGATGTGGGGTTCCTCTGGATTCTTGGGAGGCTATGCTGGGATGGCGTGCCAGAGCTAGAACCCGCCTTCCCTCCTGGGCACCTCATGATTAGCAGGGCACAGGGGAAGAACGAGAAGCAGCTCTGCCTCGTGTATGCGAGTCTCTGAATCAGGCATACCTGGGTTATGGATCAGGAATCCCCACACCATGCGGGCTGCAATTTTCTACATCCAAACCCCACATTGTCAGAGCTCCACCCAGAAGAAGAGCTAATCACAAGCCTAGCTCGCAAGTAGCTGCATGGTTCATCACTAAATAAATGAGATGAGTGAGACTACAAGGGTATCCCACCCACACGGCAGAGCCTGGCAAGCTACTTATGTCGTATTTGATATGTCAAAAACAAGTAACAATTATAGACCTCATTACCATAAACAGAAGGAACGGTTTGAGGCTCTTTGTGTTCCTAGAGCAAGCAGATGCCCTGGACTACACTAGCACAGCAACAGGAAGGATGGAGATGTCACTTGTACCTGCTCATGCAAACCAATGAACAATGGAAACACAAGTGATACAAGTGATGAGAATATGTAACAAACATGTACACATACATGATGTAAACAAAGATAGAATGGTATATTTTAAGATAATGAATAACCTGTACATTAGTAATCAAATATGTGTAAACTTAAAAAGAAACCTCAAATCCATATAAATTCATAAAATATTTGAAAGCAAACAAAACTCAAACATAAGTACATGAAAAGAAAAGCTCAACAGAGCCAAAACTAGGCAAACACAAACTAAAGTCACACTAATTACTATTCTCTATATCATACCACATGATGCCAATTGAAAAAAAATGCAGTACAAAGCCTAATTAATGGTAAAGAGAAAACAAGATTTCCTACATAGGTCAGGGCAAAATGTTAATCCACACTTTACTAAAAAGTCTGACTTTCTTGTATAGTTATACTTTTCTTATATAAACTAAAAACTATGCCTAGATGTTTTTAAGGAGACACTAAAGATTATATATATAATATATATATATATAATATATATTATATATAACATATATAATAATATATAAAACATACAACCGCTGCATTCAGAGATGTTTGTTCCATTGAGAGTAAATGGGGCCTCTGGAACTAGTTCATTTTTCATGAACATAGTTTAGTTAAGATTCAGCAGTAGACCAATCTTTAGTCAAAGACAGCCAGCATTTGTGCCGCTTGGCTAATGTTTGGTGTTATTAGAACAATGTCATCAGCAAAGCGGAGGTGGTGTAGTTGCTGACCATCAATCTTCACTCCCATTCCTTCCCATTCTAATTGTTGCAAGATGTTCTCAAGGGTGGCGCTGAAGAGTTTTGGTGAAATGGTATCACCCTGTCGAACCCCTCTTTTCACATTAATGATCACTTCTTTGTAGAATGGTGATATCCTGGTGGTGAATCCGCCATACAGCTCACGAAGGATCTTGATGTATTGGGTTTGAACACCTGTTTGGCTAGGGCTTCGATGACTGCTTCAGTCTCCATAGAATCAAAGGCTTTCTTTAAATCAATGAACGTGAGACAGAGTGGCATCTTGAACTCCCTACAAACTTCAATGAGTTTGGTTACTGTGTGAATATGGTCGATTGTGCTGAATCATTTTCGGAAGCCCGCTTGCTCACATGGTTGATCTTCATCTAATGTTCTGCCAATCCTGTTCAGGATGACTCGAGTGAACAGCTTGTAGATGATGGACAATAGGCAGGCGGGGCAATAGTTGTCAATGTTGTGGATGTATCCCTTCTTGAACAGTAGAACTGTCCTTCTGGTTTTCCATTTGGAGTACACCTTTCATTCAGACAGGTAGTGTGTGAAGAACTGAGCCACTGTATTGATGAGTACTGAAGGGAGATTCTTCAGGTGTCCGGGTCTGACTTTGTCTGGGCCTGGTGCTGTTCCCTTCTTTACTGACAAAATGGTATGTTGGATTTCAGAAGGGAGAACATGCCCAGCCCATCTGTTTTTCGATGCGGAATTTGGTATGTGGGCATTCACTATCAGTGGAACAAACATCTCTTAATGCAGCAGTTATGTGTACCTAGGTTGAGAGGTCAACATGATGAACAGCCTAAAACCTGAGCTGCGCAGTATGAATAGAACATTAAGGAATGCCTTCAAAAGCATTGAAGAAACAGCTAAAAAAGACAAAGAACCTCCGGCTCTGGGCATATCTCTTCAACTCCACCGTTCTCCCTGCATGGACATATGCCTCAGAGTCCTGGGCCCTACGAAAGCAGGATGAGAATGCTATTTGGGTCTCCTAAAGAGGAATTGAAAGAGCTTTGCTTGAAATATCAAGCCTCACTCAAGTGAAAGAAGGAATCCTGAGCTCTGATATCCATCACTTTTACAGTCAGGGACGCTGTCTCGTTTGCCAAGGAATCGAAAATCAGATGGGCTGGACATGTAATGCGATTTGGAGATGACCGCTGGACTAGACCCATTACCGACTGGATCCCATGGGATGTCAAAAGATCATGTGGCCGCCCACCTACAAGATGGTCAGACTTCTTCTTCAAGACCCTGAACGAACAGTTTGAGGCTCTTTGTATTCCTGGAGCAACCGGACGCCATTGCACTACGCTGGCATGTGATAGGGTCAAATGGAAATGCTACTGGCGCCCTCTCGAGCAAATCGATGAATAACAGGATGTCAAGTGATCAAGTGATATATAACACATAAATATACACACTATAATTCATATAGATTCAGAGACACACACACATGGGGCAGAGCTGCTACTTGCTCTCCCTGTGTCCAGCTGATCACAAGGCACTTAGGAGGGATGACGGATTCTAGCCCTGGCTCACCACCCCAGCAGAGCTTCGCAAGAAGCCAGAAGAACCCCCACACCATAAGGACTGCCATCTTTTACCTCTGGACTCCTCTCCCTCAGAGTTCCACCCAGCAGAAGAGCTGATCACAAGCCCGGTTCATCAATAAATGCTTGAGATTAGAGGTGACTACAAGAGTATCTCACCCGCATGGCAGAGTGTGGCAAGCTACTTGTGTCATATTTGACATGCCAAATACCAATAAAATTATAGACCTCATTCCATGATTTGTTGGACTGGTCTGAGGCTCTTTATATTCCTGGAGCAAGCAGATGCCCTTGAGCTATCTCGCATGTGACAGAACTTGTTGAGATGTTACTGGTGCCTGCTCGAGCAAATTGATAGTTTATGGGAAGACAGTGATACAGTGATAATTCATATAAAATTGTTCTAATTTATTCATAATAATTAAGAACTAGAAACTGCTCCATTATCAGCTAATAAATGGAAAGACAAATTGTAGAATATAAATGGAAAGACATATTATAGAATACAATAGATAATATTCAGCAATAATAGTAAACTACTGATATATGTAACAACATGGATAAATCTGAAAATAGCCCTAACATCATATATATCAGTGCATTTCTATAAATATATGTGTATATGTATATATGAATATATATACATATAATACACACAATTCAATATAGGAAATATTTTTCACATATATCAGGTACTTTCCACTATATAAAATATCAAATCTTTGCTCATATGGTTACTATTACACAACAAAATCTATTGCTTTATTCTGTCTACCATGCAAAACACATCAAATTTTAATGCCTCTTCATATTGTGCACTACCCACTTCCTCTTTGTTCTCACCCTTTCTGTGTATCTTAGATAATTTCTCAGTTTGGAATTTGGAAGTCAAACATTTCCTGTTTTGTCCTGTTTCACTAGGTCCAAAGGGAAGCAACCAAATTAGCCAAGATGCTCATTTCCCACCAACGCTGACAAAGGTGTCTGCCTCTGAGAGATAGTCAGCTACCCAGGTGGGAAGCTGCTACAGAGCAGACAGCTGCTCTCAATGCCAGAACAAACAGGTGCAGATTTTATTGATGCAACAGAGTGAAATAAACAAGACAAAATAGAATTCCACTCACAAATACAGATTTCCCAGAGTAAAATCTGGGAAGTGAATTTTCAGAGTAAATCCCTGAGCACCTTTTCTGATTCAGTTGAAGTCATATTCCATGTCCCTCACCACGTGGAGAGTTTTATAGCCATTTTGACATCTCTGTACCACAATAGCTTCATTGATAATAGTTATTTTTTTCTGAGAAGAGGAATATGCTTAAATAGGGCAGACATGGTTAATGAAACTCATTCATTGTTTTGAAATGAAAAGTGGTATTTTGAGAATAAAAAAAAGACTATTCCATTTTGTGGTTTAAAAAGAAGGAAGTGATAAAATCTCCACCCTAAATTTGAACTTGTCCCTGTGACTTACTTTAGGTAATGGGATATTAGCAGAAGACTGAGAAGTGTTCTGCATTGACATTTGCTGTTCGTAGGCCATATGCAAAGTGAAACGGCTTAGGTTAGTCTCCTGAATGCAAGTCTCTTGTTCACACCAGCCAATAGCTAGACAGACATGAATAAGAACATTCAGGATCAATCAATTCTCAACTGATTCACAGGCTGATTGTCATGGCATGAGTGAACCCGGAAAGAATAAATAGAACTGCTCAACTGAGCTCAATCCAAATTGTTTACTCACTGAGTCAGGAGCTAATAAATTATGCTTGCTCTGTTTGTTACACGGTAACATTTGACTGATACAGATGGCATAGCCTGCTCAAAGCTGCAAAGGGATTAAAGTGAGAGGATTGTTTCTAATGAATTGTGAGTCATATTGCAGATCATACTTCTTGCCAGAGTAGGGGCCTAATCCCTTATGGCACCGAGTCTAATAATTCCAGTGGTTAAAGATAAAGGAGTTTCTAATTTTATCTACCATCATGCACCATACCAAATAAAATTTGTTATATTTCCCTTTTCAACTGTTATATAGGTGCACATAATCCCAGATATGATCCCAAAATTACCATTTGAAAAGTAAACATCTGAAATGAAGGATATAAAGATCTATATTGCATTCATGCACCATACCTAGAACATGCCAGATTTAATTGTAACTCTAAACAATTCATGCTTTTGCCAAGGATCACATTATGAAACGAAAGAAATATGCCAAAGGTAGGGGAAACCTGTACAGTATAGAATGAATGCATGGGAAGGAAAACGGTACCTGTGACTAAATCAGATGTTCTAGAATAGTGCCCTTTTATTTCTAGCGCTTTCAGCTAGCACTGACCTTATTAAAATGAAGATTTTGATTTAATGTATCTGGAGTATGGCATGGTTTCATTTCTTAATAAGCTACTGGAAAGCACTGTTGATATTATTGACTACATAATACTTTGAGTAGAACTGTACTAGTATCTATTTTGTAGTTAAGTAGCATAAATGGCTTCCGACATGAGTTATAAGGTAATAATAAGTCATTCATTAAAGGATAATGAAAAAATTCTTAAGTGTATAAATACCACACATAAGACTCAATGAAAGGTTCTCTTTATTAATTTTAGTAGATCCATCACTGCCTTACAATATTGTACAAATTTTGGTAACACAACTTCAGAACTCTACCTACATACCTTATCACTAAAGTTTTAGTAACAGTACTGTCATCAGATTAATCATCTCATGCCTTTCCTCTCAGTCTCATTGTCCCTTTTGTTACTTCTGGTCTGATATTTATTCTCTGCATTCCTCTCCGGACTGTTTTTTTTGTATTCAGTTTGTAATCTGAGGCCAAGGATTTATTATTGTTTGATTTTATCTATTCTCTCACTTTGTCTCTTCTTAGTCAACACATTTGTTACACCATCTTGTATTCTCCCTCTTATTTATTTCTCTGAAAAATGTAACTTCAAATTCCAGCTATGTGCAACAATTATATATATATATATGTATATGTACATATATACACTCATAAATATATACACACATAGGTATATATGTATTTATTTATACAACCATCTGTTGAGAAATTGGGTTGCTTCCATCTTGGCTCTTATATTAAAAACAATAATCATATTTGTACATATATATTTCTGAACAAATGGGGGAGATTGAAGATAGATGCCAAGAATTAGAAACACTGCATGGTATGGAAGATCTATTCTTAGAAAAATTTCAATAGTGCTTTCCATAGGCTGAACCAGATAACCTTCACATCAACTCTAAGAGTTTTATTTTTACCACACTCCCACCAACACTAGTTATCCCCAGCCTTTTAAAAAAGTCCACTGTGAATTACACTTTTAATGATTGTGTTTCAGTAATACAATTTCTCAACACCAATCCCTTAATTAGTATACACTTAGCTCCGTTAATGCCCTCTATTACCTCTAGGAGTACCACAGACCAGATTTTCATCAATTTTTAATTGTTTATAATTTTGTTTAGCAAATTAACTCATGAAAATATTCTTAATATAGGATAATTAGCTAAATTTAAACATAGATTTCTTTATTCTGCAATTAGTACCTTGTTAGGGAGTTTAAAATAGGAGCAATTACCCTTGATCACTTAATCACTTGAATCCCGTTATTCATCGATTTGCTCAAGCGGGCGCCAGTAACATTTCCATTGGACCCTATCACGTGCCAATGTAGCCCAATGGCATCTGGTTGATTCAGGAATATGAAGAGCCTCAAACTGTTCCTTCAGGGTCTTGACAAGGAAGTCTGACCATCTTGTAGGTGGGCGGCCACGTGATCTTTTGACATCCCGAGGGATCCAGTCGGTAACGGCTCTAGTCCAGCAGTTGTCTCCAAATCGCATTACATATCCAGCCCACCTGATTTTCGATGCCTTGGCAAACGAGACAGCATCCCTGATTCTGGAATAGCGATGGAGGTCAGAACTCCGATTCCTTCTCTCACTTGAGTGAGGCATGATATTCCAAGCACAGCTCTTTCGATTCCTCTCTGAGACCCAAATAGCATTCTCATCCTGCTTTCGTAGGGACCCAGGTCTCTGAGGTGCATGTTAATGCAGGGAGAATGGTGGAGTCAAAGAGCTGTGCCTGGAGCAGGAGGTTCTTTGTCCTTTTAGCTATTTCTTCAATGCCTTTGAAGGCATTCCATGCCGCTCTCTTCCTCCTGCGCAGCTCAGGTTTTAGGTCATTCATCATGTTGATTTCTCGACCTAGGTACACATAACTTGCTGCATTCAGAGATGTTTGTTCCGTTGAGAGTGAATGGGGCCTCTGGAACTAGTTCATTTTTCATGAACATGGTTTTCTTTAGATTCAGCTGTAGACCTATCTTTCCACATTCTCGGTCGAAGTCAGCCATCATTTGTGCTGCTTGGCTAATGTTTGGTGTTATTAGAACGATGTCATCAGTGAAGCGGAGGTGGTGTAGTTGCCGACCATCTATCTTCACTCCCATTCCTTCCCATTCTAATTGTTGCATGATGTTCTCGAGGGTGGCGCTGAAGAGTTTTGGTGAAATGGTATCACCCTGTCAAACCCCCTCTTTTGACATCAATGATCAATTCTTTGTAGAATGGTGATATCCTGGTGGTGAATCCATCATACAGCTCACGAAGGATCTTGATGTTGGGTTTGAACACCCTGTTTGGCTAGGGCTTCGATGACTGCCTCAGTTTCCACAGAATCAAAGGCTTTCTTTAAATCAGTGAACGTGAGACAGAACGGCATCTTGTACTCCCTAGAAACCTCAATGAGCTTGGTTACTGGATGCCAGCATACGTGCATTGAAAGTACAGACAGTCATGTTAGTCCTTCTTCGTTTTGGCAGCCTAGGATGGCCGTGAAATTTTATCAGGCACTGCTTGTTCGCCTTTCTTACTGCTGCCGTATTAAGGGCTTTTTCGGGTCAGGAAAATAAACATTTCTGTTACTGGTTTTGGCATATCGAACACGCTCGGACAGCTTGTCAGGCTCTGCCTTGGGGGTGCTATATTCTCATTACTCTGTGGGGCCTCTCAGAAGGGTGGGTAGAATATTCATGGTAATTTGGGGGTAAATCACGCAGCAGCACAGCAGCCACGCCGCAACGGGGAAAGCTGGTTTCTACTCTGCCAGGTGAATCTGTGTCCTTGTTAGGAAGTTTAAAATAGGAGCAGTGACCCTTAAAATTTTCTAATTATTCTTGAAGATTTTCTAACCACATATAACTTACCAGAAATTATCACTTACATAAAAATATCCCATATTTACTATTATATATCACAGAAAAAGTATGCCCATATATTGATTATTTAAACAAAACCAAAATTCTTATTTTCTGAGCTCTGAGACAATGAATAACTTGGTTTAGTCTTAGAGAGAGGGTTAGCAACATCCCCATAGTCATGGGACATAGTATTTTCTCTGCTAGAAAAAAAGATTTCTCTCTCATGACTTCCCAACAACTCCCTTCCTCCCTCTGTCACCTTTTTCCAATGTACATAGGCACATCCCTTCAATTTCTACTTAACCATTGTCTCTCCTAATAAACTTTGTCAAATGACTATAAGTCTTTGGCCACTGTGGGTGTCTTTGTCTTGGTCATGCTGTCCAGGTGAGTCTTTAAACATCAGTTGCCCTAGACTCAAGGAATAGTCTTCATGTTCCTGGGATTTCAGTAGCTACTGGATGGGTACAATTTTCATCCCTTCAACAATAATGAATATTCTCTCTCCTTATCATAATAAGCACATTTTCTTTATTTTTTATTTTTATGTCTCTTATTATTGTTTATTATAACACCTGAGATATTCATCTAAGAGATATTCATTATTGGTTTTCAGCCATACAGTATTTCAGCACCCATCCATCCACCATCCATGTGGACATTTCCCACCACCTATGTCCACAGATTATCTCCCCCTTCCCTCTTCTACCATCCTGCCTCTATAGCTCTATAGCAGGCACTCTTCCTCTTCTTCTTCTGCTACTTCTCTCTCTCTCCCCCATATCTTATACATAGTGGCTTGTCATGCTTACATTTAGGGGTTATCATATATATCCCTTTGCCTACATTCAATGCTCAGTCTAGTCTGGTATTACCATTTCCCAAAATTAGTAGAAACTGATATATATTTATATCCCATTAATGAGTGCAGTCATTCTTTATCTATTCTTTTCCTTCTGACTAAATTCACTCAGCATGATAATCTACATGATAATCTCCATGGCCATCCATCTGTAGGTAAATTTTATGACTTTGTTTTTTTTCTGACAGTTGCATAGTATTCCATTGTATAGATGTGCCACAGTTTCTTAAGCCAGTATTCTGTTCTCAGGCATTCTGTTTTTTTCCAGATTCTGGCTATTGTAAATAGTTCTGTGATGAATATAGAAGTGCAGATAGTGTTTCTGATGTGTGTTTTTGGGTCTCTTAGGGTATATTCCTAGGAGTGGTATGGCTGAGTCAAATGGGAGCTCAATTTCTAGTTTTGGAGGAATGTCCATATTGTTTTCCAAAAGAGCTGGATCAGGCCGCATTTACACAAACAGTGGATGGGAGTCCCTTTCTCCCCACACCCACGCCAGCACTGGTTGTTCTTTTTCTTTTGGATGTGTGCCAGTCTCTTGGTATGAGAGACTCATTGTTGTTTCAATTTGCATCTCTTTGATGACTAACAATGAAGATCACTTTTCATATGCCTTTTGGCCATTCAAATTTCTTTATTGAGAATATTTAGGTTCATTTCTTCTCCCGGTTTTTAATGGGGTTAGATACTTTTTCCTTGAAAAGCTCTACTAGTGTCATGTATACATTTGATATTAACCCTTATCAGATGGGTATTGGGTAAATAATCTTTCCATTTTGTGGACTGTCTTTGTACCTTGGGTCCACGTTTCTTTTGAGGTGCAGAAGCTTTTCAGTTTCATACAATCCCATTGGTTTATCTTTGCTTCCATTTGCTTTCTCAGTGATGTTTCATCTCTGAAGATACATTTAGATAAGCACATTTTCTTATCCTCGTTTTCTAAACCACTTCTCTCTTAACTAATTCTTCTCAAACTTATTGACAAGTTTCCTCCAAGCCTTTGGCAGCGCTCATATACAGAATAGTTAAATCAGGGAAAATTAGAATTATCCTACCTCCCCCCATATAGAGTTCATTCGGTCATAAAATAGCCCTCCTCTTTTTTTTATTTGTAGATATGGATGAGAGTAATAACTCATTCTTTTCCTTTCCTTTTCCCATTTTTCAATATTATCCAATTAACCACAGACAACATACTAATCCCAGTATATTTCCTGTCTTTCTATAGGAGTTAACAGTACCTTATTCATTGTATCATATAAAGAAAATGTTCCTCAGATTGCTGTGTTTTATCTCTTGATACTACTTATTCAAATCCTTATTTGGGAGGAATTATGGTTAAGGAGTCTGGGGTGGGGGGTTCAACACCACTGATACTGAGCCTAGCTGTATGAGTCTGCCAATTAAATGTTTGGGCCTGAAAGTAGTTTTACACTCCACTATAGTTCTAATGGCTACCAGGGCTATCTGCAATGATGCTCAGAGTATAGGGCATAAGAATCAGCAGTGGTTTAGGGGTGATAAATGCCAGAGACCAAACCTGGTACCTCACATGCAAGACATCTGCTCCAGCTCTTTGAGCTATCTCCCTAGTCTTTCTCCTTGTCTTTAAAATTGATTTTACTTTGTCCAATTTTAGGTTATTTATATTGCTTTAAAATATCTCATCTCAAAGCATTCTTTTGCATTAGATCATCTATACTTCCCATGACAAGTCAATTTTACTACTTTTCTATGTACAAATTCATGTTTTGACTCCCTAACTGGGATTTTTTTGTATTATGCTTTAATATATACATGTTCCAAAAGAGAAGAATATATTTAGTAATGTTTAGCATTTCATGACTATGTTGCTTTATGTTTATCCAATAAAACATGATTCTTCTAAGAACTGCCTCCCATCTACATTTCTAGTCATTTGATTCTTGTCAAAGTATTCTCAAAGCAGCTATTTTTTCAACATTTTTCTCATTTTTTCCAAGTATTTACTAAATTCTTTGTTTTTCAATAGAATTATATATTTGGCACATCCCTAAGCCCTTTTTCCCCCTTCTATTATTCTTCATGTATATGAGACTGCCTTTGCAATCCTTATTAGAAAAGAAAACCCATGTGTGTACCTCTTGTCTAATTTTGCAGACTATAAATCACTTCCCGCAAAGTGCCGCCTTTCTTCCTTCTTTTCATACTGATTTGTTCATGTCTCTATCTGTGCAAGTGTGTGTGTCATCTGCTATATTACATTTCCAAAGAAGGTTATGACATCAATATATACTTGACTTCCCAGACAGCAATATGTCATATAGTATTACTTTAGGAATATTTTATATGTTTTTTAAGGGGGCAGGTTCTAAACCCTCTAGAAAATGTCTATTTGAAGTAGAATAAAATACATTCCTATGCACTTATTTTCAATTATCCATTATCCATAATTATCCAGCTCATACTTGTGGACTCATAGAATGCCTCATGGCACTGGTTTCCTTTATATTTTGATGTTTTTCATAACTTTTTTAATTTTTCCTCATTAAAACTTTTACCCAAACTGTAAGCATTAATACCCAGTTTGGTCTTGAACATGTTTTATTCACCACAGACATTCATATCTTCAGCAGATTCATACTGTATCTCCACTGACTATTTTTGGTAACTTACAATTCTTACTTAAAGTTTGAAAAAGATATACAAATAACTTTTATTTGCATACATTAAAATAACCAGAACAGATTTCAATTTTTTACCAAAATAATAAATAAATAAATAAATAAAACTAACAGTAGTCATAACTTTTGGGGACAACTCTCAGATTCTAATACAAATGAAAAAAATCAGCATTCTGCTTCATGGTAGTCACTTATAATTCACAAGCACTGAATCCAGAAAACAAAAATAAGAATTGATGGAAAAAAAAGGAAATAGACTCGATCACTATGCTAAAGTTAAATTAAAATATTAAGTAGGAATTGAAATGATTTCCTGTTCTGAATATCAACATAAATTCAGACTGACGTAGCCATATAAACATCCACAACATATCAACAACCAGATAGTGAGAATTGTTTGAGTCACTTACTGTAGTCAATATGCATGCAGGAAACTGACTCCTTAAGATGTACTCCTTCAATTTTCGGTTTGCATAATTAAAGCTATGGAAGA
Source organism: Cryptotis parvus (assembly GCA_021461705.1). NCBI lineage: Eukaryota > Metazoa > Chordata > Mammalia > Eulipotyphla > Soricidae > Cryptotis > Cryptotis parvus. The sequence goes on along the minus strand of JAJIBD010022209.1, from coordinate 41,270 downwards.
AACTGATTTGCAAAGTTTGTTTTCCCATGATAAGTTGTTACCATGACAATGGTTATTGTTTGAGGATGATCAGGATATTAGGATGAGTATTATTCAGTGCATAATTATCAGAGAGATCCTACTCAATAAGCCAGAGCATGTATTAAAAAAATAAAAATATAAGCATTCTAAGCTTTTTTAAATGAGTTTTTAAAATTACATTTTAGGAGAGATGGAATTTTTTTTTCAGAAAGCACAGTTTATTAATTTATTCAAATGTCACAATATATGAGCCTTGATCAGTTGATGTATGGACACTATTGCCTTTAGACTGAAGTATCTTCCATTCACATTAATTAACCTGCTGTGACTGGGTCACAGACTGAATATTTTATCTGAAACTGCATTACCAAAAGAATTTATTTCTGGGGTGGGGTCAGAGAGATATCACAGTGGGTAGAGTGATTGCCTTGTAAACAGGCCAACATGGGCTCAACTCCTGGATCTCATAAAGTCCTCTGAGCTCTAAGTCTTCTGGGAGTGAGCCCTGAACTCAGAGTCAGGAGGAAGACTTGAGCAAAGCTAAGTAGGGCCCAGAGGAAATAATGACAACAAAAAGAAGTTTTGTAATTTTATTTATAGGATTAGAAACATGTAACATTTGCTCTAGTCAAATATTTTAGTTCTATATATTTCACTTGAAGATACCACTTTGTACAATTTTACTTTATGTTCAAATAAGAGGGGAGGGTGTCAGTATTTTCTTATTCAAATTCTAAAAGGGAATTAGGTAAACTAAATCATTCTATCCAACCTGCACGGCAGAGCCTGGCTAGCTACCTGTGTTGTATTCGATATGCCAAAACAGTAACAATGATAAATCTCATTTCCATGACCTGAATGAATAGTTTGAGGCTTTTCACCTGGAGTGAGAGAGGCCCTTGGGCTACACTACCATGTGACAGGGACTAATAGAGATGTTACTGGCACCTGCTCGAGTAAATCAATGAACAACAGGAAGACAAGGAAAGACAAGTGAAGTCAATAATAAAATAATATTATAGTCTGAGATATTACATAATTAAAAATGTGTCAGCATCACTACCTATGAATTTCTGTGTCCTTATGATACACACACACACACACACACACACACACACACATACATATATATATATATATATATAATCTCTTGGTGGACAAGAGAAGGACAAGATGGTTTCACACTGGCCATTGGGCTACACTGGCACATGATAGGGTCAAATGGAAATGTAACTGGTGCCCACCCGAGCAAATTGATGAAGAATGGGATGTCAAGTGATCAAGTGAAAAAATCTCAGATATACGAAAATATACATATGTTTACATATATATAAAATGTCATATAAAAAGGAAAACTTCCACAAAGGAGGCTGAGGTGCAAAGAGCCCCAGGCCCTCCGCTGGATCACTCCCTTACAGCTCCAGAAAACACCTCCCATTCCCCTATCAAGTGTGTGTGATGCCTGCGGCACTGCGGAACCACACACCCATATCCCAAAATTTCCACAGTGTGGACGGCGTTAGCATCTGCACTAACTAATTACTATTATCTTATTATCAGTGAGCATACATCCCTACATTCCTTGCCACCCACCCCAAACTCTGCAAACAATCCAGACACCTACTAACTGTACTATCTATCCACCAAAGAATAAACATTTACAACCTACAATAGTCGTAATGGTAAAGCAATGCAGAATTCCATCAAGCTCACTAGGTGAAGTCACTAGCGCATATGAGCCAAGCAATAATGATGAGCTATGTATCCTCTCTGATAAGGAATTTCAGAAGGAATTGTGAAGGATGCATAAGAAACTCAAAGAAGCAATGGAATACAAAATCAATAAAATACAAGAGGACATGAGAGCAGAAATGAGGAAAATGCAGACCAAAATAGAAGCATAAATGACAGGTATTAAAAATGTGGTAAGTGAAATGAAAAACACATTGAAAGTCCTCCATAGTAGAGTAAGAACTGCTGAAGAATGAATTAGTTATCTCCAAGACGAGGTCCAAAAAATTCTCTTGACAATGGCAGAAGATGTAAAAATGACTCACAATTAACGAACAGACAACAAAGATAATCAGGATGAAGTCAAAAGGAATAACATACAGATCTTTGGAGTCCCAGAAGGGCAAGAAGAAACCCCTGATGAAGAAGAAAATGTCAAATCCGGCATTGCTAAAGAGTTCCTGGAAAATAAAAGATAAAGAAGGCTTTATCTCAGATTTAGGAGGCCCAAAAAGTACCAGATAAAAGAAGAATAAAGTTAAATGAGAAATACAACAAGATACATTCTAATTAGAATGACAAAAAACACAGATAGAGATTGAATACTGAAAGCAACAAGATCAAAGAAGAAAATCACATGCTAAGGAGCATCCTTAAGATTTACAGCAGACTTGTCCAATGAAGCACTCTGAGCCAAAAGACAATGGTGGGATATTGTGAAAAGACTCAGTGAACTGAAATCCTCACCAAGAATCCTTTACCTTGCTAGATTCACATTCAGATAGGAAGGAAAGATACACAACGTCATATATAAGCAACAATTCAGGAACTTCATAGACTCAAAACCAACTTTAAAAAGAATAGTCCCATATGTTTATCTTTTCTTCTAGTTGCTTTGTTAATGGTGTTTGACCTTTGAAGATGTCTTTAGCTTCAATGTTGTGCAGGGTTTTTCCTATATTTTCTTCAATGTACTTTATGGATTCAGGTCTGATATTGAGATCTTTAATCCATTTCGATCTGATTTTTGTGCATGGTGTTAGACACAGGTCCAAATTCATTTTTTTACATGTAGCTGTCCAGTTTTCCCAGCACCACTTGTTGAAGAGGCTTTCCTTACTCCAGTTTGGACTCTTTGTACCTTTATCAAGGATTAACTGATCATGTCTTTGATGGTGGGTATCAGGATACTCAACTCTACTCCATAGGTCCACAGGTTTGTTTTTATTCCAGTACCACGCTGTTTTAATTACTGCTGCTTTGTAGTACAGTTGAGGTTGGGAAAGCTGATGCCTCCCATCTCCTTTTTCCCAAGGATTGCTTTAGCTATCCATGGGGTATTGCTTTAGCTATCCATGGGGGACTACATGAAACAAAAAAGCTTCTACACCTCAAAAGAAACAGTGACCAAGATAGAAAAACAGTCCACAGAATGGGAAAGAATATTCACCCAATACCCATCTGATAAGGGGTTAATATCCAGGATATATCAGGCACTGGTACAGTTATATAAGAAGAAAACAGTCAACCCCATAAAAAATGGGGAGAAGAGATGAACAGAAACTTTGACAAGGAAGAAATTCAAATGGCCAAAAGGCATATGAAAAATTTCTCATCATCACTAATCATCAGAGAGATGCAATCAAAACAACAATGAGATATCACCTCACACCACAGAGACTGGCCCATATTCAAAAGTGTTAAAGCAACAAGTGCTGGCGTGGATGCGGGGAAAAGGGACTCTCATACACTGTTGGTGGGAATGTGGACTTGTACAACCTTTCTGGAAAACAATATGGACATTCCTCCGAAAACTAGAAATTGAGCTCCCTTTTTGACCCAGCCATACCACTCCTGAGAATATACCCTGGGAAGACAAAACACACAGCAGAAACACAATCTGCACTTTTATTTTCATAACAGCACTATTCACAATAGCCAGAACCTGGAAACAACCAGTATGCCCGAGAACTGATGACTGGATAAAGAAACTGTGGTACATCTACACAATGAAATACCATGCAGCTGTTAGGAAAAATGAAGTTATGAAATTTGCCTATAAATGGATGGACATGGAAAGGATCATATTGAGTGAAATTAGTCAGAAGGAAAGAGAGAGACATAGAATGACTGCATTTATTTGCATGACATAATATATCAGGTGGTCTTACCAAAAGTGGAAATTACCACAAACGTGAGGGAGTCAGAGGTTAGGTAAGACAGAGAAGGGAACATGTGTGAATAAATGTCGAAAGGGCTGATACCAACATAGATCTGAACATTAAATACAGGCAAAAAAATGCACATGATGGCTTCCAAGTGTATGTAGTACAACCCACAATGTGTAGGAGAAGGAACGGAGAGAGAGGGAGAAATAAAAGAGATAAAGAACCTGCCATTTAGGCAGGCTATGGGAGGGGGAGGGAATTGTGGACATTGGTGGTGAGAAATGGGCACTGGTGGAGGGTGTGGTGCTGGAACACTATGTGACCGAAACCTCCAAACATGAACAACATTGTAATTGTATATCTCACAGTGGTATAATAAAATGTTTAATTAAAAAATAAATAAAAGAGGGACAAAAGGATCTATTGTAAATTAACGCAAAACCCAAAAACACAAGTATAAACAGAAAGATGGAACAATCCAATGACAATATAATCTCTCAACGCCAACATTCTAAATGCACCAATTAAGAGACAAAGAGTGGCAAAATGGAATAAAAAACCTAATCCAACATTCAGCTGCCTATAGGAAACATACCTGAAAATTCAGAGCAAACACAGACTCAAAGTCAAAGGCTAGAAAACCATTCTCCATGCAAATAACTCCTACAAAAAAGGCCGGTGAGGCCGCATCTAGTTAGTATCTGACAATACAGACTTCAGGCTGAAAAAGGTAAGAAGTGACAGTGAAGGCCAATTCTTAATAATTAAGGAATATATATATCAGTAAGAAATTATACTACTTAACATCGTGCACTGAGCGAGAGGCCAGCAAAATACTTAAAACAACTGCTAATAGACCTCAAAGACGACATTAACAGTACCACAGTAATAGTCGGAGACTTAACACTGCCCTATCAACTATGGATAGATCAACAAGACTGAAACTCACCAAGGAAATACTGGCCCTGAAGGAAAAAAAATAGAAGAAAGAGAGATGGTTGATATATACAGGGATTTTCATCCCAAGAAAAGCTGAAAAATACATTTTTCTCCAGTTCACATGGAAAACGCAAGGATAGTCCACATACTGGGCCACAAAGCATACCTCAATAAAATAAAAAAAGGTAGAAATTGTGTCAAGTCTCCACAGAGTGGGAAAGGATATTCACCCAATACCCATCTGACAAGGGGTTAATATTCAGGATATATCAGGCACTGGTAGCACTTCACAAGATAAAACAGCCAACCCCATCAACAAATGGGGAGAAGAAATGAACAGAAGCTTCCAAAAAGAAGAAATTCGAATGGCCAAAAGGCATATGAAAAAGTGCTCTTCATCTTTAACCATCAGGGAGATGCAAATCAAAACAACAATGAGGTACCATCTCACACCACAGAGACTGGCACATATCCAAAACAGCAAGAGCAACTGGTGCTGGCGTGGATGTGGGGAAAAAGGGACTCTCATCCACTGTTGGTGGGAGCGCCGACTGGTCCAGCCCTTTTGGGAAAACAATATGAGCATTCCTCCGAAAACTAGATATTGAGCTCCCATTTGATCCAGCAATAGCACTCCTGGGAATATACCCGAGAGACCAAAAAACACATAGCAGAAATACTATCTGTACTTCTTTATTCATCTCTGTGCTATTCACTATAGCTAGAATCTGGAAACAACCTAAATGCCCGAGAACAGAGGACTGGCTAAAGAAACTGTGGTTCATCTACACTATGGAATACTATGCGGCTGTCAGAAAAGATGAAATTATGAAATTTACCTGCAAATGGATGGACATGGAGACTATCATGCTGAGTGAAATTAGTCAGAAGGAAAAGGACAGATATAGAATGACTGCATTCATTAATAGGATATAAATAGATACCAGTGTTTTACTAAATGTGGGAAATGGTAATGGCAGATTAAAACTCACCATTGAATATACACAAAGAGACTTAAGTGATAAACTCTAAATATCTGCAGGGCTAGCCACAATGTGTAAAATAAGAGGGAGAGAGATGCAGAGACAGAGAGAGAGATAGAGAAAGAGAGGAAATGGGGGGGTACCTGCTATTGAGGCAGCCTGGGGTGGGCAGGAGGGGTTGGGTACATTGGTGGTGGAAATGGGACACTGGTGGAGGGAGGGGTGCTGGAATACTGTATTACCAAGAACCAATTATGAACAACTTTGTAATTTTATGTCTCATGGTGGTATAATAAAAAAAATTTAAAAATTGTGTCAACTATCTTCTCAGACCATGATGCACTAAAAATGGAAGTTAACCACACAGAAATAGGGAGTCAAACCAAACACCTGGAAAATGAACATATCACCACTGAACAACCAGTAGGGCATAGAAGAAATCAAACAGAAAATCTAAAGATTCCTGGAAACAAATGAAAATGAAGACACCAACTATCAGAACCTGTGTGACACAGTGAAGGTGTTAAGATGAAAGTTCATAGCTCTAAAGGCATTCATCAGGAAAGAAGAAAGGGCCCACATAAATAACCTGACTTCACAGCTCAAAATATTATAAAATAACCAACAAAAGGAGTCCAATCCAGGCATAGAAAAAACGAAATAATAAAACTTAGAGAGGAAATTAGTGAGTTGGAAACCAAAAATCAATCCAAAAGATTAATGAAACCAAAAGCTGTTTTCTTGAAAAAATAAACAAGATCAACAAACCACTGGCAAGACTTGTAAGGACAGGGAAAGAGAAAACCCAAATAAATAGAATCAGAACTGAAAAAGGGGGACAACATAACAGAAACCACAGAAATCCAAAAGATCATCAGAGATTATTTTGAGAGTCTGAATGCCAAGAAACAAGAACCTAGACGAAATGGATATATTGAAGTCCTATACCTCCCACGACTGAAACATGAAGACCTGCTATACCTGAATTAGTCTATCACCATCAAGGAAATTTAAACAGTAATTAAAAGTCTGCCCAAACACAAAAGCCCAGGTCTAGATGGATTCACTAGTGAATTCTTCCAAACATTTAAGGAGGAATGCTGCCAGTCCTTTTCAAGCTATTCCAGGAAATAGAAGAAGCAGAAACACTCCCAAATACCTTCTATGCGGCACAAATCACCCTGATACCCAACACAGGCAGAGACAACAACAACAACAAAAAAAGAAAACTACAGATTAGTCTCCCTGATAAACTCAGATCTAAAATCTTCAACAAAATATTAGCAAACAGATTCCAAAGACTCATCAAAAAGATTACTAATTATGATCAAGTAGGATTCATCCCTGGAATGCAAGGACGTTTTAACATTCACAAGTCGATCAATATAATACATCATATCAATGGAGAAAAAAATAAAAACATATGATCATATCAATAGACACAGAGAAATCATTTGACAAGATTCAGCACCCATTCATGATAAAAAAAAACCTCCAAAAAATGGGAATTGAAGGAATCTTCTTCAATAGTCAAAGCCATCTTACCAAAATCCCACTGTGACTATCATTCTCAATGGGGGAAAAATTGAAAGCCTTCCACCTAAGATCAGGGACAAGACTATGTTGCCCACTCTCACCACTTGTATTCAATATAACTGGAAGTACTTTGCCATAGCAATCAGAGAAGAAAATGAAATTAAGGGCATCCAGATAGGCAAGGAAAAGTAAAGCAAACACTATCTGAAGATCACATGATATTATATCTAGAGAACCCTAAATTCTCCACCAAGAAGTACCTAGAAACAATAGATACCTATAATAGAGTGGTAGGGTACAAAATCAATACCTCAAAGTCAGTGGCTTTCCTATATACAAAAAAAAAAAGAGAAGAAAGGGAAATTAAGAAAAAGATTCCATTCACAAGTATGCCACATAAAATCAAATACCTAGGAATCAGCTAACCAAGTGTGTAAAGGACCAGTACAAAGAAAACTAAAAGATACTGCTCAAGAAATAAAAGAGGACACGAGGAAATGGAAACATATTCTCTGTTCATGAATGGGGAGATCAACATTGTCCAAATGGTAATACTCCACAGAGTTTTATACAGATACAATGTGGTCCATATAAGAATACTCATGATATTCTTAAAAAGAAATTGAGCAAACACTCCTGAAATTTGTATGGAATAACAAACCCCATGAATAGCTAAATCCTTGAGACAAAGAAGATGGGAGGCATAACCTTTTCCAACTTCCAACTGTATTACAAAGCAGTAGTAATTAAAACAGCATGGTATGGAATAAAAACAGACCTGTGGACCATGGAATAGAGTTGGCTATCCTGAGACCCATCCTCAAATACAATATCATTTAATCTTTGATAAAGGAGCAAAAAGTGTGAAATGGAGCGAGGAAAGTTCTTTAACATGTGGTGCTGGAAAAACTGGCAGCTACGTAAAAAGGGGAATTTGGACCTCTGTCTAACACCTTGAACAAAAATCAGATCAAAAATGGAATAAAAAATCTTAATATCAGAACTGAATCCATAAAGTATGTTGACGAAAATATAGGAGAAACACTCCATGATTTTGAACAATTACTAACAAAGTGCAGGAAAACCAGCAGGGCAGTTCTACTGTTCAAGAAGGGAGACATCCAGACAAATCGCCCCATCTGCCTGCTGTCTGCCATCTACAAGCTGTTCACTCGAGTCATTCTGAACAGGATTGGCAGAACATTAGATGACGGACAACCATGCAAGCAAGCTGGCTTCTGAAAAGGATTCAGCACAATCGACGATATCCACACTGTAACCAAGCTCATTGAAGTTTGTAGGGAGTTCAAGATGCTGCTCTGCCTCACGTTCATTGATTTAAAGAAAGCCTTTGATTCTATGGAGACTGAAGCACTCATCGAAGCCCTAGCCAAACAGGGCATTCAAACCCAATACATATAGATCCTTAAAGAGTTATATTACAGTTTCACCACCAGGATCTCACCATTCTACAGGGAAGTGATCATTGACATCAAAAGTGGGGTTCAGCAGGGTGATACCATTTCACCAAAACTCTTCAGCGCCGCCCTCGAGAACATCATGCAACAATTAGAATGTCAGGAATGGGAGTAAAGGTTGACGGCCAGCAACTACACCACCTCTGCTTCGCTGATGACATCATTCTAATAACACCAAACATTAGCCAAGCAGCACAAATGCTGACTGACTTTGACCAAGAATGTAGAAAGATAGGTCTACTGTTGAATCTCAACAAAACTATGTTCTTGAAAAATGAACTAGTTCCAGAGGTGCCATTCACACACACATCTCTCTCTCTCTCTCTCTCTCTCTCTCTCTTTGCTTTTTGAGTCACACCCGGCAATGCTCAGGGGTTTCTCCTGGCTCTGCACTCAGGAATTACTCCTGGCGGTGCTCGGGGACCATATGTGATGCTGGGGATCGAATCCCAGGCCAGCATGGCTGGCTGCGTGCAAGGCAAATGCCCTACCTGCTGGACTATCACTCCAGCCCCTCCTATTCACTCTCAATGGAACAAACATCTCTGGACATTCCTCCAAATACTAGAAATTGAGCTCCCATTTGACCCAGCCATGCCACTCATGGGATTATACCCTGGGAAGTTAAAAAGACACAGTGGAAACACCATCTGCACTTTTATTTTAATATCAGCACTATTCACAATAGCCAGATTCTGGATACAACCAGAGTGCCCAAGATGACTGGGTAAAGAAACTTTGGTACATCTACACAATGGAATACTATGCAGCTGTTAGGAAAATTTTTTTCTGCTTTTGATGGGTTTCTTTGCCCCACTCCATATCATTCCAAATGAATTAATCCTATCTTTCCCTACCTACAGTTAAGTATATTTTGATTACAAAATAAAGATTTTGTCCACTTTGCAGCAAACTGCTAAGTATTGAGTAGTTTTGCTAAGATTTTAATATCACTTTTCCTAAAATAATACAAACACTAGTCAAAATCTGTTTCAAAATGGGTTTCCAGCTTTGCATCAACAATACTTTTTTCAATTATGGCATTAAAGTCTAGGTAATTTGTACAAGGAAGGTCAATGCACACAGATCCAATAAAATTAAAGCTAACTCACTTTTAGAAGGCAATTAGGAAATTAGGAAATAGTCATCAAAAGTTTTAAAATATTCATTTAGGATCCACAAATTCCATACTTAAGAAACTATCTTGTGTTTAAAAGTTCTATTACTGAGATTCTTATATTTCTCAAAGGAAAAATTGTGATATAATAGTAAAGATGCATGCACAAATATGTTCTTTAAATCTACACAAGTATTAAATATATATCACTATCACTACCTTCCCATTGATCATCTATTTGCTAGAGCGGGCACCAGTAATATCTCCATATATCATGTCTCATGCTAGTAGAACCCAAAGGCATCTGCTTGCTCCAGGAACATTAAGAGCCTCAAACCATTATATTAGGTCATGGGAATGACATAATATAAATATTACTGGTATTTGGCATATCAAATACGACACGAGCAGCTTGCCAGGCTTGCCATGCGGGTGGCATACTCTTGTAGTCACCTCTAAATAAAGCAACTATTGATGAACCACGCGGCCCCTAGCTGCCAGGCGAGCTGGGCTTTGATGGTCTGGTCTGCTGGGTGGAGTTCTGATGAGAGGGAAGTCCGGATGTGGAAAATGGCAGCCCCCATGTAGTCGGGGGGTGTCGTCTGGCTTGTTGTGAGGCTCTGCTGGGGTGGCAGGCCAGGGCTAGAACCCGCCATGCCTCCCGGGCTCCTCATGAGCGGCTGGGCACAGGGAGAGCAAGTAGCAGCTCTGCCCCATGTCTGAGAGTCTCTGGTTCAGCATACCTGGGCCGGATTAAAAAAAAAAAAACTGCTGCAGGGTGGCTGTCCATGATCCGGTCTGTGATAGACTGGTCTGCTGGGTGGAGTTGTGACGAAAGGAGTCCGGATGTGGTAAATGGCAGCCCCCATGGAGTCGGGGTAGGGGTCGTCTGGCTTGTTGTGAGGCTCTGCTGAGGTGGCAGGCCAGGGCTAGAACCCGCCGTGCCTCCCGGGCGCTTCATGAGCAGCTGGGCACAGGGAGAACAAGTATATATGACTTATACTATTTTAATATTTAGCAAATCATGCAAGAGCCCATTTGTTAGAGCATTTTTCATGGGTGAGATTGCAAAAGTATAATCGAATAAATACAAAGTACATTTATCAATAGGAAGTAAATAAATTATTTTAGATATCTACCATTTTGTGAATGTGTAAAAAACAGACTTTCATACTATTACAATGGGGTAAAAAAATCTATCAGGTTAACTTGCTTCAAATTCTTGGTCACTTAAAGTTTCAGTGTGTTTTCTGGAATCTTCAGGTATTCAAGTATTGCATAAAGAAATAATCACTTGTGAATTTTATATGCATCATGGAATTTATTCTCATTATACTATTTTGTGTCAGTGATGTATTTATGAGGTGATCACTGAAGCACTTAAAATTTTCCCTACTTGGGGGCGGAGCGATAGTCCAGCGGGTAGGGTGTTTGCCTTGCACGCAGCTGGCCTGTGCCAGCCCAGGTTTGATCACCAGCATTACATATGGTACCTGGAGCACCACCAGGATTGATTCCTGAGTGCAGAGCCAGGAGAAACCCCTGAGCATTGCCAGGTTGACCCAAAAAGAAAAAAAAAATCCCTACTTACCAGACTCTGGGCTTTTACTTTACACCTCTGTGGCTTCTCAAAATTGTGTCATCCTTAGGAAAGCAAGTAGAAACTTTTGAAGATGAGTTTCCTTTCAATGCATGAGAGATTTCTGCTGCACCAGTTTTGAAAGCCTGCTTATCAAACTATGATATTATTATGCTGATAATGGACTTGTTAGGCACTTTGAACACAAATTCATTTTGGGGATAGGAATAAGTACCCCGGGTAAACTTCAAAAATCTAATATTTTGCTCTCTATTACTGAACAAGTCTTTGGAAAGTATCACAGTTACTTGAGTGAATTATATGAGAAAGGGCTATAACCTAGTATAGAAAATTAAAAGACTAAAATATATTGATTTAATCAGAATGAAACCAAACAATTTTAGCGAAATAAACTGGAGAAACTTATTAAAGTCTAAGATAAAAACCAATTTGTGAACTTTTTTCAGATAATTAACAAAGTACACCAAAAACCAAACAAATCAAATTCTTTTATTTTTAAATTTTATTCCTTAAATTCTTCTGACACATTAAAATAAGAAAATAGATAGGCACTTGAGATTCATTTATTTTAATACATATTACAAATAAGTAATTATAACAAATAAGTAATTGTGTTGATGAGAAATATTATACCAAAATATTTTAAATTTTTATCTAGTTCTAAAAATATTTACTATTTTTTGGTGTTTGGGCCATATTCAGGAGTGTTCAGGGGCCATTATTAGCTGTGGATTCAGACCTTGTTCCTAGCTGTGCTTGGGAAAAACACATGGTGCTGGGAATAGAATCCAGGGCCTCACGTATGTGAGGCAATTGCTCTACCAATGACTCACATCCTGGCCCAGGAATTATTTTAAATCCCTCTCTTTGTGACATTTACAGATCTTCCTATATATGCCATATCACATAAACTTCAAACAACTGGGGTGGGAGGCAGGAGTACAAGGGGAGACAATAGAGCAATGAAGAAGAAAAACTCACAATTTAATCTTCCCTATCGTTAAATTCACATGCTAGTTTAATTTCTGGTATATAGTGAACTGTGTGTGATTTTGTACAGTTGGCACCTTTATGTCCTTTTTTTAGATTATGTGATGTTTTATATAGTTATGTATCCTGATTTACCCAAAGAGGAGTCAGAGATATAAAAAGAAAATATCTCAAGTGAAAATTACAGCCGCTATATCTTCAGGGGCCCTATTTTTAGGAGTGAGGGTTTCTTTAGAAGCATTGTGATGACAAATGACTCACCACACATATACTACATATACGAAAATCTTTCTAGAAACTGTATAAGATAATTAGAAATGCTTATTAAAAAGTCACTGTAGTTTATAAAATATTTAAAATAATTATTTATATGACTGAAAATTACTTTTTAAAGCACAGAGCAAAATCATAAATTTCCTGTATGAGTCATTTAATCCTATACTCAATTTGGGGGTGGGGGAGGAGGCAAATGATTCTTACTCACTGATTACAAGTTTTGATTAAATTGGATGAATAAAGAATGTCTTCTTAGTCTATTAGCTTTACCAAAGATTTTTTTCTGGCATAGAAACAAAATTAGTCACACAAGAATACAGCTTTAATTCTATTGAGAAATGCCATGACAAGTAGGAAAAAATACATCAACTCAGAGAATAATTTAGTGCAATATTTATAGGAGAAATGTATTTCTATAAATGAAAAAGATCTATTTATTTATACATTCCTCTAACAATTTTAATCAAATTGTTTATTAAGTTATACAGAAAATATTATGCTAATGAGTTGTTATTGATTTATCAAGTGAAGTCAGTTCTTTCTTGTATACCTCAGAAACAATTCTAAAATATTGTTATTAGAATGTCACTAGGATGGGAAAGGAAATAACAACATAAGGAAAAGAAAGGAGTAAAAAGAGGTAAGTGGGAAATACCATACTCCTTCCTTCCCTCCCTCCCTCCCTCCCCTCCCTCCCTCCTTCAATCCCTCCCTCCCTCCCTCCCTCCCCTCCCTTCCTTCCTTCCTTCTTCCCTTCCTCCTTCCTTTCCTCCTCCCTCCCTCACTCCCTCACTCCCTGCTCTCTCTTTTTCTACCTCCACTCTTTTTCTCAATCTTTTCTTCTCTTTATGTTGGTGGTTGTTTCTGTGCAGGGAACAAGAGACATATTGTGCCTGATGAAATCAACTACAATGCCACTTATATGCACGGCATGTGCTTTACCACTTAGGTAGCAATCCTAGCCTTACTCAACTTTAGTATTTAATGTTTGGCTGATGCTTTCAAACAATGAAACTGAACTAAGTATTTTTATTGACCCTGTTTTATAGATCAAGGGGATTAAATAAAATTTCTAAAGTCAATGTATCTGTTTCTAGTAATTTTCTGTAATGTATGTTTATTCTATCACTACTGGTTTAAACAAGTGCCATTTTATTTTATCACTTCTACTGGTTATTAGAAAAATGGGATGCATTCATCTATACAGTCTTCTCTAAGCTATGATTTGGTGCACCCAGGCTGGCACAATTATCTGTTTACCTGAACTAGATCATTAACAGCATGTTTACTTATCTGGTTATTTGTCAAAGCACTTCTTCAGCAGGACCATATTCCAGGAGAGTAAATTCTAATCTGCAAATTATTTTAAAACCCTTTATGTGTTTGTTGTAACAGTATCCAGTATATGTAATGCATAATTTTAAAGTAGCAAATTTCATATTTAAATTTAGATCTTTCAAGGTCAGTAGTGAACCCTGCCTGCAAAGAGGGGAGTACTGGTGCGAGCCAGCTGGCTTGATGCTGTCCAGCTCCGCTAAGATCTTTGAGAACTAAAGAAAAGAAAAGTAGGAAAGATATAGTTGCTCTAGAGAGAACTCCAGAATGTCATCCTTTCCCCTGAGGTCAGAAATAAACCCCACCCACTAAGGTTCACTGTTCGGCAATGATATGCTTGATGGTAGTACATTTCTTCACTTCTCCATAACACAACATAAACATACTAAGACACTCTGATGGTAGATTCCTAAGCACACAGCAACACACAAGAGAAAAACTCTAAACTTCAGAGGTCACAATGGTAAAGCAGCACAGAAACCCACTACCAGGATTAGTAAGTAAAGATGCTAGCCTTGATGACCCTGCCAGTAATTATGAACTATATAAACTATATAACATTTCTGATAAGGAATTTAGAATGAAAATTTTGAGAGTGTATAAGGAACTCAAAGAAACAATGGAGCATATCCTCAATAAAGATGAGAGGACATGAGAGCAGAAATGAGGAAAATAGAACTGAAATTATAAGCAGAAATATCAGATGTGAAAAACCTGGTAGGTGAATTGAAAAACTCATTCTAAGTCCTCAACAACAGATTAAAGCCGCTGAGAAAAGAATCAGTGAGCACCAAGAAGAAGTGCAGAAGAGCTCCAGACAATAGCAGAAGATTGAAAAAAGAGCCTCAAAGTAACAGATGACAAGAGAGCATTGGGATGAATCCAAGTGGAACAAAATAAAAATTTTGGGGTGCTAGAGGGGCAGAGGAAAACCTTGATGAAGAAGCAATTGTCAAAGCCATCATTCTGAGAAGTTCCCAGAATTAAAAAGTACATACACACAGAACCAGGAGACCTGGAGATGATCAGCTAAAAGAAATTCAAATAAAAATTGTGCAAAACACTTGATCCTTGATCATGTGACATCCCATTATGCATCGATTTGCTCGAGTGGGAGCCAGTAACATCTCCATTTGACCATATCATGTGCCAGTGTAGCCCAATGGCATCTGGTTGCTTCAGGAATATGAAGAGCCACAAACCATTCATTAAGGGCCTTGACAAAGAAGACTGACCATCTTGTAGGTGGACGGCCAATGATCTTTTGACATCCCGTGGGATCCAGTTGGTAATGGCTCTAGTACAGCAGTCATCTCCAAATCGCATTGTATGTCCAGCCCATCTGATTTTCAACGCCATGGAAAATGAGACAGCATCCCTGACTCTGGATTGTTGAGGGAGGTCATAACTCTGAATTCCTTCTCTCACTTGAGTGAGGCTTGATATTCCAAGCATAGACCTTTCGATTCCTCTTTGGGAGACCCGAATAGCTTTCTCATCCTGCTTTTGTAGGATCCAGGTCTCTGAGGCGTATGTTGATGCAGAGAGAATGGTGGAGTCGATGAGATGTGCCCAGAGCCAGAGGTTCTTTGTCCTTTTAGCTATTCCTTCAATGCTTTTGAAGGCATTCCATGCCGCTGTCTTCCTCCTGTGCAGCTCAGGTTTTAGGTCGTTCATCATGTTGACTTCTCGACCTAGGTACATATAACTGCTGCATTCAGAGATGGTTGTTCCATTGAGAGTGAATGGGGCGACTGGAACTAGCTGATTTCTTTTTTTTTTTTGCTTTTTTAGGCCACACCTGGCAATGCTCAGGGGTTTCTCCTGGCTCTGCATTCAGGAATTACTCCTGGCGGTGCTCAGGGTACCATATGGGATGCCGGGATCGAACCCAAGGCCGGCATGGGCTGGCCGCATGCAAGGCAAATGCCCGACCTGCTGGGCTATCACTCTGGACCCCGAACTAGTTGATTTTTATGAATATAGTTGTGTTGAGATTCAGCTGTAGACCTATTTTACCACATTCTTGGTTGAAGTCAGCCAGCATTTGTGCAGCTTGGCTAATGTTTGGTGTTATTAGAATGATGTCATCAGTGAAGCAGAGGTGGCGCAGTTAACAACTGTCTATCTTCACTCCCATTCCTTCCCATTCTAATTGTCACATCATGTTCTCAAGGTGGCACAGAAGAGTTTTGGTGAGATGGTATCACCCTGCCAAACCCCCTCTTTTGACATCAATGATCACTTCCTTGTAGAATGGTGAGATCCTGGTGGTGAATCCCTGATACAGCTCACAAAAGATCTTGATATATTGAGTTTGAACACCCTGTTTGACTAGGGCTTCAATAATCGCTTCAGTCTCAACAAGATCAAAGGCCCTCTTTAAATAAATGAATGTGAGATAGAGCAGCATCTTGTACTCCCTACAAACCCCAATGAGCTTGGTCGATTAGGCTGAGTCCTTTTCGGAAGCCAGATAGATAGATAGATAGATAGATAGATAGATAGATAGATAGATAGATAGATAGATAGATAGATAGATAGATAGATAGATAGATAGATAGATAGATAGATAGATAGATAGATAGATAGATATAAAGTATATAAAATTTATATATAAATTTATATATAAAGTGGAACAAGTAGAATACTTAAAACACTGCTCATGAACCACAGCAATATCATAGTAATTGAACATTTCAACACTAATTTTTAACCACATGATAGATTAACTGAACAAAAGCTGAGTACGGAAATGCATATATTTCTGTACTCAGATTTAGTATGAAATATATATATATATACATATATGTATGTATATATATGAAGAGAGATTTTCATCCACCAATAGTTGAATACATATTCTTCTCCAGTGTGCATTGTATATGAACATTCTCCTAGATAGACCACATACTCGACCACAAAACGTACTTCCATAGAATCAAGAGGATAGAACTTGTATCAACTATCTACTCAGTCCATGGTGTACTGATAATACAAGTTAACCAGAAACACATCAAACCAAATAATTAGAAATTAAATAGCTAGCTAGCCACCAAATAGCCAGTGACATAGAGAGAAATTCTAAATATTCCTGTAAACAAATGTGAATAAGACACTAGCTACAATAACTTGGGAAACACAGCGAAAGTAGTGTTAAGAGGAAATTTTATAGCTCTGCAAGCTTCATCAAGATGGAAAAAAAGGACCCATATAAATAACTAAACCTCTTGGCTGAAGATCTTGGAAAATGCCCAACAAAAAGGAGACCAAAATAGGCTGGGGAAAGGAAATAATAAAACTTAGAGCAGAAATTATCAAGCTAGAATCCAAAAACACAATCTGAAGTGTCAATGAAAAAGAGCTGGTTCTTTTTAGAAAATAAACAAGATTGATAAACCACTAGCAAGACTTAGAGAGAGTGGGAGAGAGAAACCCTAATAAATCAAATCAGAAATGAAAGAGGGTACATCACAACAGAAACCACAGAAATTCAAGGGATTATTAGAGATTACTTTGATAATCTTAATCCCATTACAAAACAGAATCTTGAAGAACTGGACAAATTTTTGGATTCCTATAACCTCCCAAGGCTGAACAAAGAAGTTCTGGAACACCTGAACAAGCCTATCACTACTAAGGAAACTGAAATGGTAATCAGTACAGTCCCAGATGGATTCATTAGTGAATTCTTTAAAATCTTTAAAGTGAACCTACAGCCAATCATTTTCAAACATTTCCAGGAAATTAAAAATACATAAATATTCCCAAATAGTTTCTATGAGGCAAATATCTCCCTGATGCCAATGAAGACCGTGAAAAAGAGAATTATAAGTTGACATGATTGATCAACACAGACTAATATCCCCACAAAATACTGTATATAGAATCCGATGAGTCATCAACAAGATTATATTCCTTGAACAAATAGGAATCAAACAGGGATGCAAAGATTTTTTTTAACATTCACAAGTCATTCAACATAATGCAACATATCAATAAAAGATGAAAAATGTCAATAGACACAAATAAAGCATTTGACAGGGTTGAGCATCCATCATGATAAAAAAAAACTCAACAAAATTGGACTTGAAAGTACTTTTCTAAATATAGTTAAAGGCATGTACCACAAGCATGATATTCAATAAGGAAAAACTAAAAACCATTCATCTAAGATCACACACAAGTAAAGGTTGCCCACTCTCACCACTTCTATTCAATATGGTACTGGAGGTACTTGACATAGTAGTTAGTCAAGAAAAGGAAATCAAGTGCATCCATATAGGAAAGGAAGAATCAAGCCATCAATATTTGCAGATGACATGATAGTATACTTAGAAAATCCTAAAGACTCACCAAAACTATTCATAGAAAAAATTGGTTTGTATAGTAAAGTGGCAGGTTACAAAATCAATACCTAAAAGTCCATGACTTTCCTATATGAAAATATGAATAAAAATATATTTAGAAAACAACCATGTTCACACTGTGCCTGAGAAAATCAAGTACCTTTGAATCAGCTTCTCTCAGAGGTTTAAGAACTTATACAAAACAAGCACGGGGCCAGAGTGATAGTCCAGTGGGTAGGGTGTATACCTTGCATGCAGTTAGCCCATGCCGGCCCAGGTTCGATCCCTGGCATCCCATATGATCCCCAGAGCACTGCCAGGAGTAATTCCTGAGTGCAAAGCCAGGAGAAACTCCTTAGCATTTCTGGGTGTGACCCAAAAAAAAAGCAAAAAAAGAAAGAATCTATACAAAACAAACAAACAAAAAACTATAAAATACTTGTCATTTGTCTTCTCGTTGTCCATTGATTTCCCTCGAGCAGGCGCCAGTAATGTCTCCATTCATTGGGAATGAGATCCTTTATTGTTATTGTTTTTGGCATATTAAATACACCTCGGATAGCTTGCCAGGCTCTGGCGTGGCTCTGGGTTCATCCCAGGGGGCCCAGTCTTTCTCTATGTCAGACCATCAACCCTCCAGGACCCATGGGACAGAACTCCGGGGAGTAGACAAGCCTGTCTCCTGTCTGCCACCTGCAGACACAACCGGGCACCACAGCCACAGCTGCACACCTGGAGGGGCTGAACAAAACACTACTTGGAGAAATAAAAAGGAAATGAAATGGAGATACATCCGCTGCTCATGGGTGGGAAGGATTAGCATTGTCAAAATAGGTATACCCCCAAAGCATTATACAAATGCAATGCAGTACCTATAAGGATACCCATGACAGTTTTAAAAGAAGTAGACAAAACACTACTAAAATTCAAATGGAATAATAAACCCTGATAAATAGCTAAAAGCAATTTTTGAGAAAAAGAAAACGGGAATCACCGCCTTCCCAAACTTCAAACTGTATTACAAAGTGGTAGTACTAAAAACAGCATGGTATTGGAATAAAACACTTGCACAAAACAATAGAATAGAATTTAATATCCTGAAATAAACCCTTAAATATATGATCACTTAAGTTTTGATAAAGGAACAAAAATATGAAAAGGAAGAAGAAAAACCTCCTCAACAAATGCTGCTGGTCAATAGCCAGAATCTGGAAATAACCAGAGTGCCCGAAAATTGATGACTGGATAAAGAAACTGTGGTACATCTACACAATGGAATATATGCAGCTGTTAGAAAAAAAATGAAGTCATGAAATTTACCTATAAATGGATGGACATGGAGAGGATCATGTTGAGTGAAATTATCCAGAAGGAGAGAGACAGATACAGAATGACTGCATTTATTTGCATGACATAAATATATATACATATATATACATATTGTGATACCAATATCCAAGGTCAGGTGAAAGGTGGATCAGGAGGTCTTGCCAAAGATGGAAACTACCACAAATGTGTGGGAGCAGAGGTTAGGTAAGACAGAGAAAGGAACTGTGGACCAATAATTGTCGAAAGTCTATTACAATCCACAACATGTAAGAGAAGGAAGAGAGAAAGAGAGAGAGAGAGAAAGAGAAAGAGAGAAAAGAGATGGAGAACCTGCCACGGAGGCAGGCTAGAAAAGGGGAGGGTATCTGGGACATGGTGCTGGGAGATGGGCACTGGTGGAGGGATGGGTGCTGGAACACTGTATGGCTTGAAACCCAAACATGAAAATGTTTGTAATTGTCTAAATAAATAAATAAATAAATAAATAGATAAATAAATAAATAAATGAATGGTAAAAAATAAAACAAGTGCTGCTGGGAAAACTGAACACCACATGCAAAAAAATATGAACTCAGAACTAGTTCTAAGGTCAGACACACAAGCAGATAAAAATGGATTAAATACCCCAATATCAGATCATATATCAATATCAAACCTAAATCAATAAAGTAAATGGAGGAAGACATAGGGAGAGTTCTCTATGATATTGAAGCTAAAGGTACTGTCAAAGTTGAAAACTGCTGACCAAGCATGTAGAAGCAAAGATACACAAAATAAAATCAAATGGCCACAAGACACATGAATAAATGCTCTATATAACTAGTCATCAGGGATATGCACATCAAAACAACAATAAAATATAGTCTCATACCACAGAGGCTGAAATACATCAAAAAGAGAAAGAACAACCAGTGCTAGTATGAATGAAGGGAAATAGGGACTCTCCCTCATTTTGGAATATTGACTGGTCCATCCTTCTTTAGGAATAATATGTGCATGGCTCTAAAAGCTAAAAATTAAGCTTTTATATAACCTAGCTATGCTACTTGTGGGACTACACCCTGGGACTTCAAAAACACACAGCAGAAATGCCATCTGTACTTCTATGTTCTTTGCAGCACTATTCACAATAGCTAGAATCTGCAAACAACCTGAATGCTCCAAAACAGAGGACTGGTTAAAGATACCATGGTACATCTACAGAATGGAATATTATACAGCTTCTAGTTAAAATGAAGTCATGATGGGGCTGGAGCGATAGCCCAGCGGGTAGGGCGTTTGCCTTGCAAGCGGCCGGCCCTTGCCGGCCAGGGTTCAATCCCGGCATCCCATATGGTCCCCCGAGCACTACCAGGAGTAATTCCTGAGTGCAGAGCCAGGAGAAACCCCTGAGCATTGCCGGGTGTGACCCAAAAAAAAAAGCAAAAAAAAAAAAATGAAGTCATGAAATTTGCTAATAAATGAATGAACATGGAAAGTATCATGCTGATTGCACTCATTTGTTTGATGTAAATAAATGAAACCAATACCCAAGGACAGTAGAAACAATGGCCAGGACTGGACTATGATCGTAAGACTGCTTCAACTGCTTGGGGAAAGGAAGTTGGGATAAGGAAGGACCACCATGACAAAGATAGTTGTGAATGATTACTCTGGATAATAACTTTATGCTGAAAGAACAAACACAATGACCTCTCAGTATTGTATTGCAAACCATAATGAGCAAAAGGAAAGAGAAAGATGGGGACAGAACAAGTGCTTGATGTAGAAAAAGGCTGTGGGTGGTAGTGGGGTGGCAGGAAGTAAAGCGTGACATTGTTGGTGGGAAATGTACACTGGTAAAGGATGGGTGTTGGAACAATGTATGAGTGAAACCCAATCATGAATAGCCTTGTAACTGTATCTCATGGTAAGTCAATTAAAAAATAAATAAATACACAAATAAATATCTTTCTTGCATTTTCTGTAGTCAGAGGCTTAGCTGCCCAGGAGAATAAGCATTAGTCACATATGGGTAATAACATTCGAAAAGGAATAGGTTTTAATAGTTTTGCACTGTTGGGGCCGGAGCGATAGCCTAGCGGGTAGGGCGTTTGCCTTGCACATAGCTGGCCCATGCCGGCCTGGGTTTGATCCCTGGCATCCCAAATGGTCCCCTGAGCATTGCCAGGAGTAATTCCTGAGTGCAGAGCCAGGAGAAACCCTTGAGCATTGCTGGGTGTGACCAAAAAAAAAAAATAGTTTTGCACTGTTTACACATGATAGTGAAATGTTTAGTATATAACTATATTAAGCAAAATGTACTTACTAAACTCAATTATTTAAATGAATGTAAATATTTATTTTTATTTTTTAATGGCATAACCATGCTGAAGATATAGAGTACTGGTTAAGTCGCTTGCCACATGCACATGTGGCCAATCCTGATTCGGTTCAAGTCATGATACCACATGATACTCCAAAAACTGAGCTGAAAGTTGTCTCCAAGCACCTGTAGAGTAGCCCAACCCCCCCCCCAAATAAAATAGCTTAAATGTACTTACTAAAAATATTAAAGCACAAATGTTGCTTACACTATATTTATATTAGTCAGTGGTATTAGTAAATTCTGAGGCCTTGAATTTAACATTATTTCTTAGGATAGAAACACATTTAGTTCTTTTCTTAAAAATAAGGTATGTTTAATTTTCTTAAAAAATAGGGTCTGTTTAATTTAATTTTTTGAAGTTTTTTTTTCTTCTGATACCTGTAGTAGATTTTTTTTTATAAATTGACTTATGGGTAAGAAATGGCTTTATTTTTCTAATTTATAGTATTTTCCACTTCTATCTCATTTTTCAAAATATATTTATTCTTTGTTGAGTGGAATTAGCTCTGATTTATTGAATAAATGTCATGTGTTTATAGGATGTTCTGTGTATTCTTTAAGAAAAATACCTTTGACTGTTTAAATATCTCCCTAATATTTTCTTAATTTGAGAACATTTTATTAGGCAGAGATAAAAAGCTTTATAATTGTCTGTCATACCATCGTCTTAGAATAGCAAAACTATTGTACTTCCATTTCTTGTATTGGAAAGTGACAAACTTTTCTTAGTTTATTCTTATATTAACAAATAAATTATGTAATGTAAATTTTTCCTAGTTTCTCTTTTACCAGTACCAAATTTATTGGACACCTTCTCTGCTTTTGAACTTATTACAAGAAATTTTATTGAAAATTTTGCATTAATATAAACATATACATTAGCATATAATATTGCTGCATTTTATGACATCGTATCAATCTATTTGCTGTTTACTTTCCAAATTTTACTTTCTCTTTTTTTTTTTTTTTTTGCTTTTTGGTCACATTCGACAATGCTCTGTGGTTATTCCTGACTCCTAGCTCAGAAATTACTCTTAACGGTGCATGGGGACCATATGGGATGGCGGGGATCAAACCCAGGTTGGCCGTGGTGCAAGGCAAACGCCCTATCCGCTGCGCCTCGCTCTGGCCCAACTTTCTCATTTTTATTCCTTCCTTCCTTCTTCCCTTCCTCTTTACTACACATCCCTCCCACCCTTACCATCCAAACCTCTCTCCCACTGTCTCTCTTTTCCTTCTTTCTTTCCTTTTCTTTCCTTTCCTTCTTTCTTTCTATTTATAATTTTTCTGTAATTGCACCAATTAACTGAACTGGTCAGTCTTTTTTTTTTTTTTTTGCTTTTTTGGGTCACACCTGGCAATGCTCAGTGGTTACTCCTGGCTCTGCACTGAGTAATTACTCCTGCCAGTGCTTGGGGGACCACATGAGATGTCAGGGATCAAACTATGGTTGGCCGCATACAAGGCAAACACCCTACCCACTGAATTATTGCTCCGGTCCCATAACTGGTCAGTCTTGGCAGTAATAAATACTTCCGATGTCCTACAAGTTTATAGAAAATGTGAATAATTTTTGAGTGGGTAACATGAGATCAATGTATTGATTGACTGTTACATATTCTCTTGAACATGGTTAACTCGAATAGGTACCGTGTTTCTTTTCTATTGACCGAGGCTATAGAGACAACCTTATCTCAAAAAGCTGGTGTCTCATGGGTAAAGACAGGAAGAAAACTGACAGAGAAACAAATCAAAAGGTACATCTAAAATGTCTGCATAAGTATGCAAATGACAATTCTGCTTATAATGCCATTAGCCAGTACATGTCATATGACCAAGCTCAAAACCAATAACTTCCCAACAGAAAAAGCAGTACAAAATAATCATGCTAAAATGATTTTTAATTTAAACTTACTGAAGCACTTTTCAAAAGTATCTCTTGAAGTCAATTTTAATAATATGTAAAAATGCCTAGAGTTCACCAACCATGTATCCCTACCTGCTGTTACCTGCTCTAACTGATCTCCCTATCTGGGAAAAATAATCAATTTAAAAAAATACATTTTTAAATTTATTATCATTTCTTTATAATAGTAATATAATTTTTATAATTATTACTTGTATCACTTGTCTTCCCGTTGTTCATTCATTTGCTCAAGTGGGCACCAGTGACATCTTCCACACGCCCTGTCACAAGCAAATGTAGCCAAAGAGCATCTGCTCGCTCCAGGAACATGAAGAGCCTCAAGAGCCTCAAACCATTCCTTCAGGTCATGGGAATGAGGCCTATAATTATTACTGGTTTTTAGCATATCAAATACAACACTGGTAGCTTGCCAGTCTCTGCCGTAGGTGGTACACTCTGAGTGGTAGGCTCTCATCTTGTGCATTTACTGATGAACCACAACTGGGAGAGATTGGCTTTTTTCTTGGGTGGAGCTCTGAGGAGCTGTTGAGTCAGGATGTTGAGAATGACTGACCTCATGGTGTGAGGGTTCCTCTGGCTTCTTGCTAAGCTCACTGGGATGATGGGTCATGGCTAGAACCTGCCTAGAACTGTATTATACAGTGTATAAATATGAAAGATCCTGGGAAGTACCTGGTCCTAACTTCAGTATTATCTAAGACTGCCACATGGCTGTGCAGCCACATGCTGTCGCAGCTGTAGGTCTAGAGTGTCTCTCTTCTGGTGTTGCTGGCTGTGGTGGCTGGGAGCTTGCAGCCACGCCTGCCAACATGGAGGTGGAGAAATGGGAGGAGAAGCCCAAATCCCTGGTCCAAGTCAGGTCAGCGTGGGCCCCGGCACATGTGAGCAAATCCTTGGAGCAATGTTGGACTCGGCCAGGAGCTGGCCAAGCCATTTACAACCCTCTGGAAATCCATGGACTGCTTATAATTATAATATACTTCAATTATATAAAGTAATTATAGTTACTTTATAATAATAATGTCATTATTATAAAGAAATTACAATTATATTTATAATATAAATATAATAATAAACTTAAAAATACATTTTTGAATTTATTATAATTTCTTAAATTTTGAATTTAAGGAATAGAGGCATGTAACCAAGGCAATGTTCAGAGCTATGTCCAAAGTCATGCCACAGTCACTTTTTTGCATTGATAATATTATATAAAAAGTAAAATTGGACCTCTTATAATTAAATTTTAGTCTTATTAAAAATTTGCTCTTTTTTCTTGAGTTGCATATTGTTTCATAAAGGTAAAGACTAATTCTACTTTATGTTCAGTATTTGTAAACTTTCAATTAAAACAAACTTTTAAAATTCCTAGTCTACTTCCTTTCTCTTTTATAACTACCTACTGATAAAATAAAAGGCACTAATATTCAATTTCTTTAAAAATTTGGACCACATATAAATCAAGATAAATTTTATAGTTTCAAAATAAGAGTGTTGGGGTCAAAGTTAGTGTGGTGGGTAAAAAGCTAGCTTTGCATAGTCCTAACCAGGGTTTAGTCCCAGCACCACCAAGAATCCTGTATGCTACTAGTTGTAGCCCCAAAACCACATAAAACCAAAGAATCATAAAAATAGAATTGCTACCCTCATTTAGAAAAAAAAAATCCATATTATTATCTTTTACTTTTAATTATAGTTCTGTCTATATGCAACACATTTTCCCCTAGACATATCTATGCTTATTTACAATTAAAAAATAACGGATACATTTCAGTTTTAAGATTTCAACTTTAAATATCTAAACACAGAGAGTTCTGTTTTGCATGTTGTCATTTCTGTATTTAAATGAAAATATTTTAATCTAAAATTCAAGACTGACAACTGACCGGGAACCAGGACTGATCAGTAATTCCAGAGAGAATGACCAGAGGCACAACGGCTACAGCTCCTTCCTGCGACTATGCCATGCTAATATCACAACCCAGTTTAGTGTCAGGTCTTTGCCCAGATCTCTCTCTCTCTCTCTCTCTCTCTCTCTCTCTCTCTATATATATATATATATATATATATATATATATATATATATATATAAACAACACACACTGTCACTGTCTTCCCGTTCATCATCGATTTGCTTGAGCGGGCACCAGTAACATCTCCATATGTCCTGTCTCATGCAAGTAGAGCCCAAGGCACCTACTAGCTCCAAGAACATAAAGAGCCTCAAACCATTCCATCAGGTCATAGGAATGAGGTCTATAATTGTTACTGGTATTTGGCATATCAAATACGACATGGGTAGCTTGCCAGGCTCTGCCGTGCGGGTGGCATACTCTTGTAGTCATCTCTAAATCCAGCATTTATTGATGAACTATGTAGCCGCTTATGGCTGCGCGAACTGGGTTGTGATAGGCTGGTCTATCACAGCCCAGTGGAGGAGGGTGGGTGGAGTTCTGATGAACATATATATATATATATATATATATATATATATATATATATATATATATATATATATATATGTTGCAATGATCAATGTGGTTGCAGCTAGCTAGGGGAGCTGGGGATAGGGAGTGGGTGGGTGGCCTTTGGTGGGTAGGGGGCACACTGGTGGTGGGACTGGTACTGAACATGAATGCTTGTGCAACTTACTGTGAAGAAATTTGTAAATCACAGTGTTTTAATAAAGAAAAAATAAAAAAGTAAAGAGACAAAATAAAATTCAAGGCTGAGCATTTAAAATGTCACAAAATAAGCATCTCTGAGGACTATGATGATAGATCAAGAGTCAGAGGCACATGCCTTTTAGTTTGTTTGGTTCTGGGCATTAACCAGCATTGCTCAGGGCTTACTGCTTCCTCTGTGCTCAGGGATCACTCCTGAAGGTGTTCAGGGTTTACTCCTGGCTCGGCATTCAGGGTGGCCAGCAAACCATATGTGGTGCCATGGATTGAACCCAAGTTGTTTGGATGCGAGGTAAGTGCCCTGCTCACTGTACTATCAGTCTGTCCCCTGAGAGATACATATTACGCATGGGTCATTGACTATCCACCCACCTAAATCTTCTAAATATAACCAGGTATATTTCTGGTGACTCTCAACACTGTTTCTGACCCTCATAACCCCGAGCCTAGTATCATATCCCTGAACTCCAGTATTGAGCCCTTAAGCCTAGTTGGATGAATCACTAGTCTGACCCTGTAAGCACTACTTGGAATGCAGAGAATAAAAAGAAAGAAAGAAATGAAATAAAATTAATCAGCTGCACTAAACAACTTTTGTCTTGACATCTCACAAAAAAATACATAAATGGCATACATAATATGAAAATATGTTTCACCACTGAGGTCATTAGGGAAATGCAAATTAGAGCAATGAGATACTACAAAACCATTATTAGAATAGCAAAAAATCCAAATACTGATAATAGCACACTCAGCAAGAATATTGAGCAAGAGGGACACTGTAATACATTGTTTGCTGAAATGAAAAATGGTAAAACCACTTTTGAGAGCAGATTGGCTGCTTTTAGCAAAATTTTAAAATATCACTTAGCATATATCTCAGTAATCAGGCTCTTTGGTATTCACCCAGAGTAGCTGAAAACTTATGTCTCTACAAAACCCTGTACACAGTTGTTTATAGCAGCTGTTCTCATAATTGACAAAACTTGAAAGCAATGTCATAGTTTTTTAAATTTTCTAAAAAATATAGTTGAGAGAATTTTTTAACCTGTAGTTAGCAGCTCTAATAAGGACCTTCCATAATGATTTGGGCAAACAAACTCCCTAAATGTTAATTATCTCATGCAAACTGATTAATATTAACTATCTCATATAGGTGGTATTAAGATTAACATGATCATAATATAAATTAATTAGAACTCATAGGTAAATGCTAT
Organism: Cryptotis parvus; assembly: GCA_021461705.1. Classification (NCBI taxonomy): domain Eukaryota; kingdom Metazoa; phylum Chordata; class Mammalia; order Eulipotyphla; family Soricidae; genus Cryptotis; species Cryptotis parvus. The sequence goes on along the minus strand of JAJIBD010022209.1, from coordinate 13,222 downwards.
ATGAAGCATAGCATTATAACAATTCCACAATATGTTTAATTATAACCCTTGTTGTTATAAGGGGTTATAATTAAACATATTAATTATAGCCTGGCAAGCTACCCATGTTGTATTTGATATGACAAATACCAGTACCAATTATAGACCTCATTCCAGAATGGATTGAGGCTCTTTATGTTCCTGGAGCAAGCAGATGCCCTTGTGCTCTACTAGCATGAGACAGGACATATGGAAATGTTACTGGGGGCCCGCTTGAGCAAATCAATGATGAACGGGAATACAGTGATACAGTGATAACCCCTTGTTGTAGTTTTCTCTTTATGTTTGTGGCATGTATAAGTTTTCTTTATATCGTGAATTTGATTTTATCTAGTATTATGAGGTCTTACAGAAAAACATGTATGTTTCAGATATAATTTTTTCTACAATATCATCCTTATTCATTCAAAAGGTCTATTTATCTTAAACCTTGCCATTTTTGTTCTTCATGTTTGGTATACATTTCTTTCCTGAGGCTATAAAAATATTAACTTAAGCTATCACAATATTATGCTTTCCCATGGTATATGGTTCTCTTGTTTTTAGGAGCAAGATTCTATTTATTTATCTTATATTATTTGCCTTCCTCTCAGTTCTACATTAGTAGGTGTGTCATTTTCATTATTTATACTTATCTTTTAGGGAATATTTTCTGTCCAGACTAAAAAAAACCTTGTACTTTCTTATAGGAAACTATGTCTACTTCCTGTGCCTTTTGGACATTTCTCAAATCTCTTTCTCAGTTCTATTGTTCAAGGATTGAATAACATAAACATTATCTGTTTATAGAAGATAATACTTTTATGCAAATGCATATGTTAGATATCTTCTATGGATTTTGCATTATTATTTTATTTTTAATTAATGGGAACATGTATAAGCAAATATAGTTTCCACATAAGCATCATCACTGTCTTTATAAGGTCATTAACATTTTAATTGTGGAGAACTCCGGCCACCTAGATATATCACCCGCCATGTCCTTCCCAACATTGGAACATGTTCTGCCTATTTTACTCTAAGTTTCACCTAGGATACAGCTATATTTGTTTAATAAGTTTTACTGAAGAGGAGAAAAGAAGAAATGAAGTGAAGATGAAATAGTTGTCTTATAAGGGCCCTCTTTCACAGTTAGTGAAGGGATGGCTTTCATTTCTGATTATTAGAATCTGTCATACTTCGAGTTAGAGCATATATAATAAAAGATGTACAAGATGGGATGGTGTTGAATAGCAGTAAAACGCTTGCCTCGGGTTTAAACCTTGGCACTGCAAAGCAAAATCAAAGCACAAAAACAAAGCACATTAAATCCCTGTATATCTCTCCCTCAGTTCCCAGTAACCAAAATGATATAAAAGAATTGGCAAATAAGCTTCCTTCCTTTATTTACCTAGTATTTGTTTTGGAATAAAAATAGATTATATTGTGATGCAAAAAGGCATCTTATAGAAGATATGTGGAAAGTCATTCAAATATCAGGAAATAAAGAAAAGAAAGATATGAGTCATCTGGGAACAAAGGAAGATGCAGATGATAAAGAAGGTTGGAATTTAACTATAGGCGAACTTGTACAGCAGGATCTTTTTTTCTGTATTGGAAGATTTTAAACAAAATATATCATAATAACATTTAACTTTTTCAACAATTGCCTGTCAGATTCATGATACTAAGAACAATGTCTAGAGGAAGAAAATGGATTTTTTGGGGGGCATACTAAGCAGTGTTCAAGGCTTATTCCTGGTTCTGAGCTCAATCATTAACACTGACAGGGCTCCAAGGATCATACGGGGTGCTAGAGATCAAACCTGGTTTGCTTATGGTGCAAGGCAACCAAAATTTAAACCTTAATTCTATGTTCGCAGGATTAAAAATAACTGGTAAGAAAATGCTAATACTTTACATTTTCATTAACCGCATGCAAAATAAATAATGAATAAAAGGAAAAAGAGGAAGAAAAAGGAAGAAAGAAGGAAAGAGAGAAAGGAAGAGAGAAAGAGAGAAGAGGGAGAGAGGGTGGAAGGGAGAGAGGAAGAGAAGAGGGAGAGAAGGAGAGAGGGACAGAGTGAAGGAGGGTGGGACAGAGGGGGAAGAGAGATGAGAAAGATGAAACACAGAGAGAGAGGGTCACACCTGCAAAAATTGAAATGTAAAAGATAGGAGCAATTTATTTTCTGAGAGAGGAGAAAGGGCTTTATGGAAGCAAAAGAAATCCTAATAAGGGGCTTGTTAGCAGAACATACTGAAAAGGAATGAGAAGCAGGGAAGAGGGAATAGCTGTGGATGCAGAGCCAGAGAGCATCAAAGGAAAGTATTCTCGTTTCTGCTTTCCTGGGGGGCTTCCTACAGAGAGATTGCAAAAGTTTTAAGCAGTATTTTACTTAGCCAAAATTATTTTGACTATACAAGTTAGTAATATCAAAAACATGTATACATAAGTTTCATACTGTATCACTGTCTTCCCGTTCATCATCGATTTGCTCGAGTGGGCACCAGTAACATCTCCATATGTCCTGTCTCATGCGAGTAGAGCCCAAGGGCACCTGCTTGCTCCAGGAACATAAAGAGTCTCAAACCATTTCATCAGGTCATAGGAATGAGGTCTATAATTGTTACTGGTGTTTGGCATATCAAATATGACACAGTTAGCTTGCCAGGCTGTGCCATGTGGGTAGCATAATCCAGCATTTATTGATGAACCACGTGGCTCGCAAGCGGCGCGAGCCAGGCTGTGATAGTGCTGATTTGCTGGGTGGAGTTCTGACGAGGGAGAGGTCCAGATGTGGAAAGTGGAGGCCCCTCATGGAGTGGGCGGTCATCTGGCTTCTTGAGAGGCTCTGCTGGGGTGGCAGGCCAGGGCTAGAACCCGCCATCCCTCCCAGGCACCTCGTGAGCGGCTGGGCACAGGGAGAGCCAGTAGCAGCTCTGCCCCATGTCTGTGAGTCTCTGGATCAGCATACCTGAGCTGGATTTAAAAAAGACTGTATAAAATGCATATTTATGTTATATAATATACTAAGCAATGTACTATAAAATGAGGTGGCTGAGGACATTAAGAAGCAAATATTAAAGGAAAGATATTATTAACATATTTTTAGTAAATCCCTCTGTGCCTCAGTTAGTGATTAGTGAAATTTTCCAATGTAGAAATTTGATGTTAGTTTTAGATAGTCCAAGAAGCAGTAGAACAAACACATACGTTCCTTCTAAATTGATATCTTAAGAGTGATACCAAGAACCTGTGTGTGATTCTATAACCATAAAACATTTTCAAACAAGTTTAGAAAATGAAGGTGATATTTTTATCAAACTTTGCATACACACATAGACACACAATATGTTTCTTTTAAAATTATCTCTGGTAAGTGGATAATTATATATATATATATATAATATATATATATATATATATATATATATATATAAAGGTTCCTCTTTTTCAGTGGTAAGTGATCCAAGTAAACTATCTCCCCTGAAATTACAGGTTAAGCCACCTCTTAGAAGAGAAATGTTAACTAGTCTGGGTTGTCAGGTATTTTGAAGTTATTATTCTTAATGTAGTATAGATGGTATAAGTGAATAAGAGGGAATTAAAAATTCTAACTTAAACATCCAATTCTTCAAGCTATATTCTGTCTCCTTGGCTTCTAACTAGCACTGTCTCCCTGCAAGTGAATCAGGCTTTTTATCTAATTTGAGCTGAAATTTGACAGTCTCATTAGTTTTTTGATGACATTTCCTGTTCCTTCCATCACCAAGGCCCTTTGCATGACAGACATTGTCTGGCTGGGGCCCTGAAGTTTTCTTCAGAACTTCAACCCTCTGGTTTCCAGATGGAAATTCTTTTATATGCACATCAGCTCTCTGCCCAATTGATCTGTTTGAGGTATTTCTTTTGTCCTGTTTAACTATTTTCGTGCTCAGTTTCATTATGAATACTCCCAGGAAATAATCTCCCCATTGTCCTACATCTGTAGGATACTGTTGGCTTTATCCTGACTTACACAGAGGAAAGGAAACAGGCAAAGTCTCTGTATGACTAGAATTCAGTGACATTCAAAGGCAAGTTTATAAAAGTAAGAAAGAATTTCAGCAACTTCTCCATCTTACTTTTCTCATTCCTTTCCTGACTCTTTTGTGCAAGTATTTTGAGAGCTCATTCAAAACTCAGAAGGGAGTTAGGAACACAGGAGCAGTTCAGCTACTCAATTATGTTTCAGGGCCTTTAAAGAAGTCAAAATGTCAGCTGGTACTATAGTAACCTGAAATCTTAACTATGACTCATCTGTTTCCATTACATTACACTTACAAGGACAAAATGGTAGTGCTGGCTTGTGATGGAGCTTCTCTGATATCTTGGTCTCCATAGGAGGCTCTTTGTGACAAGAATCGCCATAAGTTAAAAGTTTTAGTGTCTTTTTATAACAAGAAAAAATGGCAGTTTCGCTTGATCACTTGACATCCAGTTATTCGTTGATTTGCTCAAGTGGGCGCCAGTAACAATTCCATTTGACCCTATCAAGTACCAGTGTAGCCAAATGGCATCTGCTTGCAGTTTCACTTACTTGAAATTTAAAAAAAAAAACTTTCATTTCATTTATGCTTTAGATTACACAATCCAGTATGATTTAGTATTGGAGGAAAGTACATACAACTGCAAGTAAGCAGCACCAGTTAAAAAGATGGTGGTCAACTTGGAAGCTTACTAACAAATCATCCTTCACTAATTCTAGCCTGTGGAAATCATCATCAGACAATGATCTTTTTTTTCCCTTTTTTTGGGGTCACATCCAGAAATGCTCAGCAGTTATTCCTGGTTCTGTACTCAGGAATTACTCCTGGCAGTGCGTGGGGACAATATGAGATGCTGAGAAACCGAGCCCAAATCAGACGCATGCAAGGCAAATGTCCTACCCACTGTAGTATCACTCTGACCGCAACAATGGTCTTTAACTAACAAGATTATTTTATTAGTCACCTTTGGGATTATTTTATCTTTTTCACAAGTACCCTTCATGAATTTTTATAAATATCTTATTCTTTATAACAAAGCGAAATTGAATATCCCTTAAATACTGCTTTCTTCTTATCTTTAACAATTTCTCAAGGCCAAGTCGCCCCCCCACCTTCATAGCTGCCAGATATTGTCATTTATCAAGTTTTTAAGTATCTTTCTTAAAACCACTTTAAATGTTAGAATAGTAACTCTTGTATTTTAGTCAGCTATTAAAATGCAACTTTGATGAAAGTCAGCTTTTAACTACAAAATTATTTTGGAAAAAGGTTAAAACAAAAATGACTAAGTTGATACCCTCCATATCAGTATGTTTAAATTTCTAAAAGAGAGCTAAATAATTGCTATGAAAATAAAAGAAAGAAACTCATTTATGTACTAAAAATTTTATACATTATTTTATCAAACCTTAATTTTAGGTTTACAATCCATTTAATTAATACAGGAGTAATTAAGGGTTTGTGTCATATTTGATATGCCAAAAACCAGTAACAATTATAGACCTCATTCCCATGACCTGAGGAATGGTTTAAGGCTCTTCATGTGCCTGGGGCGAGCAGATGCCCTTGGGCTACACTAGCATCTGACAGGACATATGGAGATGTTACTTGTGCTTTCCCTAGCAAATCATGAATAACAGGAAGGCAAATGATATAAGTGAATTAGGGGTTAGATAGGTAACAGCAGTATGCTTACATATAATTTTTAAGTTTAGTCAATAATGTGCAATTTTCTGTATTATGTGGTATAAGATATTCTGAGAATTTATTCTAAACTGTACTCATTTTTACAATATCTCCTAGGAGAAAGTGATTCTTTAATTTTTCCTGGGATTATCACACAATCATTATTAGGTTACTTCTATCCCTTCCTCAAAATCTTTTCCAAGACTTTATTCCTTCAGATGTTTTTCAACTTGCTGCAAACCCTTTTCATTATTTTTAGTAACATTGATGATATATAACATTCAGTACACTGTGTTGCCAGGTATTTTTATTTGTATATTAAGCTACTCAAAACATGTGAAATTGTGTTCTACTTATGAAATAGTTATAGACAATCAAGATCTTAGCATGTAATAGTTTTCAATTTCCCTTTTCAAGTGGTTCCCTCCTAGATCATGTAGCACTCAGCCATAAACATTAAAAACATAGAGTGAATATCTAAACTGATGGGAAATCATAACACAATAGCCACTTTGGGAGCATATTATATTATACTCTGCATAAGTAATAACCATGTACAGTATTCAAGTGATTCAAATGTTCCAAAACAATGAGACCTAATTTCCAAAGTTAATGAGGGTATAAGGAAGGTTGAGTGTGCTCTCCCTTCAATTAGACAGATGTTTATATTCCATATACAACCTGATGTGCATAGATTACCACTGAGACTTATTAAGGCAGATGTGGTTAGAAGAACTGGTAAATATTGAAACCTATTCTCCAACTTGTGAGTCCAGAAGGTTAAACTTACATATGCATGGACTAAATATATTCTTTATGCAGTCTTTGAAAGGAAGAGGAACATTTTCTTGTTTCTGTTTTTTCTCTCCTTTCTACAACATTATGTTCTGTTTGTAGTATGTAGCCATATAGTAGAAGCCAATGAAACCCATTAGACTCTAGATTTATTTTAGCCTGTACATGGTAATTTTCCTTTTTATTAAAGTAGAAGTTAACGAAGAGAATGACATAAAAGCCTGCTATTAAGCCTATCTAAAACTTTTAAAGATCTATCAACATGGACTCTAATTCTCATGTAGACTGTGATCATAAGAGAATAAAGTAGTGTCTACTCTTCACAAAGGATTTATACAAAAGTAATTCACAAAAGACAGCATCTTAAAAGCTGGTGTTACAGATATTTTGGATGATAAATTATCATCTTAATGGTTTATGAAAGATAAGCATTGGCAAATTATTAAGGATTTGAATGTTGGTTGATACATTGGAAGATATATTTGGCAGATTTAAAAAAGGGAAGCATGAAGTTTTATATGTTTGTGTGTGGCTACCAAATTACCAGTCTTAACTAGAACACAGCAGTCTCAGAGAGTGCAGAGTAACATAGATAGAAGGAACATATTTTAAAGGGGATGTAGATGTAAGGTAAAAGGAGTTTATACATGCAGTTCTGTGGACAGTTGAAGGACATTTAATTTTTCTCTCTTTCTTCCATTATTTCTTTTCTTTTCTAATCTTATACTGTTACCATGACTTTGTATTTGAATATTTTTATTATAAAATATATTCACTTTCTAATCTGCTAATTGCTAAGAATAGATGGAATATTAATCTCTGATACTTATAAAGCTTGTAATTTGGAAGTCTGAGCATTAGCATAACAGAAAAGGTGCTTGCCTTGCCCGTCTTACACAGGTTTGCTTCCCTCGCACCCATAAAGCCCCCTGATACTACAGGAATGATATAGAACCAGGAGTAAACCCTGAACACTGCCAGGTTTGGCTTTAAAAAAAAATAAGTAATGATTAGTGTTATCTGAGTAATTTGTCACTGAGCAACAGTGTTAACTGAGTAGTTGTAAGTAACAACTAAGTGTTCAGTGTTAATTGAGTAATTTGTAAAGCTTGTATTTATTCCACAAAATCTGTATTAACATAACTTACGATAGTTTAAGTCAGCTTGATTTTTTTCAGATCTCAAACCCAAACAAAATATTAAAATAATGATCTATTGTAGGTAATTCAGCAACTCTAGTAAAAACCCATGGAGAAAATTAAGAATGGATCCAAGTGTCACAATTGCTCAGCGTTTCTGCCATATGACAAGACATTTGACAAGATATGTGACATTTGAAGAAAAAAAATCACTTTAGGTTTGATTGCTGTGATTTGGTTTCGCAAGCAAAATTCTAGCAAAGTGTCTATGCTAATTAGATTAGGAAAAATGTGTTTCTATTGCTTTTATTTAGTGGTTATACATAATCTTAAACTCATGAAGGTTTTATCTATTATTTATATTCAGAAAAATTCCAACAAAGTTTTTTTTTGAAGAAGTCATTTTAAAGTAGACATTAATTGTGGCAATTACTGTGCAGAATTTCCATAACATAGAATGACTCATTGCAGAGAGATTAAGGTGATGGGCAACCATTTCTGGACCCTTAGTTCGTAACTAAGATCTCATTCAAATAGTGTTTTATAAACCTCCCTGCTGTCAGCAGAGTCTTTTCTGATTTAATAGCTGAGATCCATCAATCAGCAGCAAACTAGAAGGTCAAGTATTATCCTGCACAAGGTATAACTACATTTGAGATCACCATATTAGAGATAACACTTACATACACATAGGCCAACCTGTTGCATGTGGATTATGAAACTTCAGTCTCCCAGGCTAATCCACCTATCATATAGATAATTGCTATTCTAGATAAGAAAACTAAAGGCACAACCGTAAAATATACTGGAAACTAATGACACAAAGTTTTATGCAAAAAGTTTTTTGCTTCACACTAAACTCTTCGTGTGGTTTATGTTAATAATAAGAAGAATATGCAGTACTCACTTGTATTGCTTCAAAGATATATTAAATACATAGTATGAGACTAATATCCAAGGCCAGGGAAAACAGGGGCCAGGAGGACTGGTCAATGGTTGGTAAAGACTTTTCATAATAACTTCATAGGTTTAAGTTAACTTGATTTCTTTTTAGATTTCAAACCCAAACAAAAATATAAAATGATGATTTACTATAGGTAATTAAGCAACTATAGTAGAAACCAAAGGAAAATACCTACTATGGTATTTTATTGCTGTAAAAGTATATGGGGAGTGTAGGGAAGTTAGGATAGAGAAGAAACCAGTATGACAATGATAGTTGAGAATTGTCATTTTTAGACAGGAACTAGTGCTTAAAGTAGTAAAGGGATATATATATATGCATATATATGGGTATATATGCATATATACATATATATCTGATAACCTTTCAGTATCTGTATTGTAAACCATAAGGCCCAAGAGAGAAAGAGGAAAGAGAGAGAGAGAGTTGCCTTACATATAGGCAGATGAGGTGGGGGTGGCAGGAGAGAAAGTGGGGAATTGGTGGTTGGAAATATACACTGGTGAAGGGAGGGTGATGGGGCACTGTATGACTGTAACCTAATCACAACTTTGTAACTGTGTATCTCACTGTGATTCAATTAAAAAAGAAGATATATCATTATGAAGTCATATTATGAAGAGACATTCAGTATTAAAAGTGTATAATGCATCCTGTAGTGATCTGAGTCTAAAGTAGGGACAGGAATCCATTCCACAGAAATTTAAACACATGACCATATACTTAAAATGTTTTCCTAGCAGTTAAACTACCTGATAAAAGATAATATGAAAGTAAAAGAATAATAAAAGTATCTAACTCAGAGAATAGTTGTTGTAAAGCAATATTAAAACCATAATCTTATTTCACATGGCCCTGATCTATCAAAGTGACTTAAATATTTCATATTTATATCAGGAGATACTAAAAAAGGTAATTTGTGGTTTCTAGTTTCTAATAGTTGCAATATATTTACTCAGTGATAATAACAAACACTAGAGATCTGTAATCTAATTAAAGCCTCAAACACCCTATAGTATTCATTCTATTAAATTCCAATCTTACCCTGGTGGCATCTCACTCACAGAGAGCTAATTGCCCTAAAAGAAATAATTTTTATTTAAGGATAAGGCAGAGCTCAAACTTTACACCAAAGGTTATTCTCTTTACCACTACTATGTACAATTAACAAATAGTTTTGTGGTATGTGGCTGCACTTGTGTATCTGTATGTTTGGTTAATCATCAATAATCAGAATTTAGATTGCTTAGACTTAAAATTTTTAATAACTCTACCTTTGTTATTTTTATGACTCCAACTTCATATTTTAGAGCATGTACTAACTTTATTAGCTCATTTAATACAAACTTACTGGGTGTTCTCAAAACCTTATATTGCATAATAATCACGATCACAATCTTCCCTTTGATCATCTATTTCCTAGAGCGGGCACCAGTAATATCTCCATATGTCCTGTCTCATGCCAGTAGAGCCAGGGGCATCGGCTTGCTACAGGAACATAAAGAGCCTCAAACCATTATATTAGGTCATGGGAATGACCTAATATAATTGTTACTAGAATTTGGCATATCATATACAACATGAGAAGCTTGCCAGGCTTGTCGAGCGGGAGGCAAACTCTTTTAAACACCTCCAAATAAAGCATTTATTGATGAATCGCGCTGCCACGCTGTGATGGGCTGGTCTGCTGGGTGGAGTTCTGACTAGAGGGAAGTCCAGAAGTGGAAAATGGCGGCGCCCGTGGAGTGAGAGGAGGGGTGGTCTGGCTTGTTGTGAGGCTCTGCCGAGGTGGTGGGCCAGGGCTCAAACCCGCCATGCCTCCCGACTGCCCTCATGAACGGCTGTGCACAGGGAAAGCAAGGAACAGCTCTGCCCCATGTGTGAGAGTCTCTGGACCAGCATACCTGGGCCGGATTGAGAAAAATGCTGCTGCAGGTTGGGTGTCGGTGATCTGGGAATATTCCCTTCATACCTTCCATAAAGACAGAATCTCTTTACCCAACCCCTTAATAATTCTAAGGTAATATTTTTTTCTTAATTTTATATTATGTCAGCATACTGCAGAAGGATAAAACTCTTTAAACCACACCTGTGAATTAAGATGATATTACACTGCAATTTTTTCAACAAGAAATTGAAGTTCTAGATTAACTAAACAGCCCAAAGACAAAGGGCTTTAAAGTAACAGCATGATGATTTGAAGACTGAAATCTTTTTAGAGAAAAATGTCATACTTTTAACCACATAAGACAATCACTATCCAACTGAAGAAACTAGCACAGCCAATATAAACATTCATAAAATATTCTCATATTACTTTACTAATTGACTTTTAACTTATTTTTCATTAAATGAGCCTTTATATTTTAGTTATCAATTTAATATTACAATGTAAATGTTGTTCTTTAAATCTAGATACTTTGATATGAAACATATGAAATGTATATGCTATTTTTTTTTGTTTTGCAACCACACCCAGTGATGCTCAGGGTTTACTCCAGACTCTCAGCTCAGGTCTCATTCATTCCTTGTGGTGCTTGGGGATGACATTAGATCCCAGAGATCAAGCTCGTATTAGCTGCATGCAAGGCAGGTGCCTCTTGCAGCTCTATTATCTCTGCAGCCCATCACATTCACTGTCTATTCTTAATTGCTTATATATATATATATATATATATATATATATATATATATATATTTTCTTTTAGGCTCACACCCGGCGATGCTCAGGGGTTACTCCAGGTTCTGCACTCAGGAATTACTCCTGGTGGTGCTCGGGGGACCATATGGGATACTGAAGATTGAACTCAGGCTGGCATGGGCCGGCCGCGTGCAAAGCAAATGCCCGACCTGCTGGACTATAGCTCCGTTCCCTCAATTGCTTATATAATTTAAGCACACTAATTTCCCCTTTGTTCGATGTGGACTACATTTTATTGGAAGAAGTACTCAGGTTTTCTAGAACTAGAGCTGTAGTAAGGTTGGTTGTCTTCAAATTAATGGTCTGGATTTGATCCTGGCACTCTAGACCATCCCAGGAGTACCTAAGCACCACCAGGTATAGCCCCCCATCAAAAAAAATGAATAAAAATAAAGTTGTCTATCTTGTAACTCTAGTAAGTAATAGAAACAGGATTTAAATGTAAAGCTGCTCTTAAATAATTAAAACTATTCATTCTCATCAAAAAACCTCCCCCTTGAGGTGTTGCATATATGGCTGCAGTGCCTGGCTGCATCTGCAGGTAGCAGACAGGAAACAGACTTGTCTACATAGATCCAGGGCTCTGCCCCGTGGGCCCTGGATGGTTGATGGTATGACATAGAAAAAGACTGGGTCCCGTGGGATGAACCCAGAGCCATGGAAGAGCCTGGCAAGCTACCCATGGTGTATTTGATATGCCAAAAACAGAAACAATAATGGACCTCATTCCCAGCGAATGAGAAATTACTGGCGCTCTCTCGAGCAAATTGATGAACATAGATACGCATCATACTTATTAGGGAAACTTAAATCAAGATAACAATCTTACACTACCGAGAATGGCATATACCAAAAATTCTAGGAACAATCTCTGTTGGTGGGGATACAGTGAAAAAGGAATCCTTATCCATGGTGTTGGGAATACTTGGTAGTATCCTTAGGGAAAAACAGTATGGGGTAATCAGGAAACTCAGAATTGAACTCCCAAATTGTTGGATTATTTGCTAGCCCTGGGTCTTTGTATTGGTAATAAGGGATTTTTTTTCTCTTTCCTACAAGACTTTTGCAGAGATTTATGATAAAGATTTGTTCTTGTATAAACTCAAAAAAAGTGGTCAGGCTGTACAGTGGTGAATAATATATACACAATGGAATATTACATAGCTAAAAAGAAATGATAAGATCATGTAATGTGCAGCAATGTGGATGGAACTCGAAGACATCCTGTTAAATGAAGTAATCCAGAAGAAGAAGCATAAATACAGGATTCTATCACTACATGCTTAGTATTCAGAATAACTGGAGGAGGGAATATAATCTTTTTTTTAGGAGGGTGCCCAGATCAACTGTGTTCTTATTGTATGGGGAGGATGAAGAAAATGTAGAGGGAGAAGAGACAGATAAGAAGCAGCAGGAGGCCAGATCAGGGAATTGAGGTGCAATGGTGGTATTAAGGAATGATAGAGCAAGCAATCCAAACCACAAGTCAAACAATATTGAAACAGATATGTATAGTCCTATACCAACACTAGCAGAAGTCTCTCATCTGCATAGATGCTTTTTAGTTTAAAAACTGTCAGTATTGGTCAGAATGTGTTCAAAAGTAACAAAAGTGCATGAACAGATACTATGAATACATGTGATCAAGGTTTGCTGGTATCACTCCAGCAAAACATAAACACAAATACACAAACACATACACACTCAAACCAACAGAAAAGTATTGGTGTATTGTTGATGCATTGATGTTTTATTTATTAATATGTAGAAGAAAACAATATAGTTTGCAAAAAGAATGATGCAAAGCTTTAAAAATAAAACTATTATAATAAAATCATTTCAGCCAAATGATTGATAAATGAATTTACTGAAAACCTAAGATAATGT
>JAJIBD010022208.1:0-71544 GCA_021461705.1 Cryptotis parvus | reverse complement strand
TGTTGCAGGTGGACCCCACGGGTGACTTATGTGAGGCAGGAAGGAGAGAGAGATGGTCGCTTTCTCCCCAGCCGCCTCTGCCACCCGGGACCGCTGGGCAGGCTAAGGACTGATAAAGTCTGCGATGAGCCCCCTGCACGGCGTGGGCCTGAGCCCCACCAGCCCCACGAGGTGGCCGTCAAGCCACGCCTGAGGTCCGCTTGATCTCTAGGCACGGGAGTTGATCCCCACCACCCGAGGTTTCCTCGGGGGAGCCACGGACTCAGGCTGGAGCGAGGAATTGCTCTTTGCAGGAAAGGAAAGTCAGTCCTAGGCCTTACCCAGGTCTGCCTCAGGTTCTTGTCTTCCTCGCAGAAAAAGAATTTTCAGGAGTCGACGAGCAGTGAAGTAAAATAGGTTTTATTGAGGGAGGTTTGAGGAGGGGGAGGGAGAGAAAGAAAGGAAAGAAACGCGCCCAAGGGAGAACGCGGGCTGCTCCAAAGGCGGAGAGCCCCAATTGATCTTTGAATGGGCTTTTATCCCCCTTGACTGGAATGTTTTGGGGTCTTCCTTGAGCTGGGTCCTGGGCAGGAAGGATGATTCATTTCCCTCAGGAGATTTACATATTCCTTTTTGGCCTTTCCTTTCTCCAGGGTCTATTGTTGATAATGGTCCCATCAAGTCTGGTTTCCGGCTTTCAATCAGGTGTGGCTCTGGAGCTCTTCTTTAGGAATTTATTGCCATGGGGCCCCCTGTCTGCCTGCCTACAACAATCCCCCTAAGATTTACCCCCTTAAATCTTTAAGGGAAAGTGGTCGAAAGGTCCGTCTTCTGTATTTGCTTCCTGCTGACAAGAGGGGCTTGTAGACCCTGCCTACAAAGGGTGAAATTTCCCTACTACCTTAGTTTAAATGGGGCCCAGGCAATGAATGAAGGTTAGATTCCTGGAGTTTGTTATCTGCAAGACAAAGACCAGATTAATGAGTTTTAAGGGAATGTTACTTTCTTTATGATGAGGCCCTGGAGGAGTAAAAACCCTGCTCTGCCCTGGAAAGGGCTGAGTAATTTACAATTTTAGAAAACATCATTTTGGAGTATTTAGACAAAAGTTAAAGCAACAGGAGCCGAGACAGCATAGTCCCATTCCTAGTCCTAGAATCATAAAGATGGAGAAGAATAAACTTTTTTACCCAGGACCATTCTCCTTCGAACCACGATGTGATTTTGTCCCATAGGCTTGGGGAGGAATCCTCGAAGGACTGTACCTGTGCTTTCATGTTATTTAGAAAGTTGGTTATGTTTGAAGAGTAGTCTGGAATGTACACACAGCACTCAGTTTTAATGACAGCACAGGTCCCCCTGGGCGGCAGTGAGTATATCTAGGGCCATTCTATTTTGGAGGATTGCCCTTCTCATTTGGGACATTTCTGAATTTATAAGAGAAAGGCTATTATGGGTGTCATTTAATGCTTTTTGCATATATTTAGTTAGTGTTTCGATGTGCTGTGCAACATCTTCTATTCCTATTTGAGGGGCAAGAAAAAATCCCAAATGATCATACCAGTGAAACACCGATCTAGTCCAACGATGGACCATTTGTTGGTAATTGGCTGGTTTTTTGGGGGATAGAGCATTTGCGTATGTCTTCCCTGCATCCAAGCAAAACCCAAAGTACATCTACCACTCCAGCCAGGCGGGAGCCAGGGCCAAAGGTTTTGCCCACACAGCCAGTTAGTACCGTTTGGTGCTAGCCATCCTAACTCCTGGCCTTAATTCCCAATCAGTTGCAAACCAGTCGGTGGTTTGTAAGATTTGGATAGCTTTGCACATGAAGGGCTGGAGCCATCCCATGTTTAGGGAACGGGTAGAATACTTAGAGGTTGATGACCAATTTTGTTCCCAGCATAGTGGAGCCATTTTACTTAGCATTCCAGTAGAGGAGTCATCCACATATACTGGTCCCATACCTGGTAAAGCCCTTCTTCAGTAAATTTACTTTTTTGGAAGGCATTATAATTTTGGATGCATTTTGTTGTAGTTTTGGATAGGCATGGTCTGCTAGTTGTTGGGTTTGATAAATAGAAAAGGATACATTATGTCCAGGCTCATTTATGGACATTAAAACACCAGGCCATTCACTTACATTTGACCTGGTGATGGAGGAGTCTGAGAAAATAAACAGCTTTTTTGTAAAGACTTATTAGTTCCTGAAGAGATGCCCAGTCTGTTCCTTGGAGTGGAGACACCCACCAGGGTAACCCCGAGGTACTGGAGAGGGGCATAAGCCCACACACCCAGCATGCACTTTGATTTCTTTCCTTCGCATACTGATGGGCCCATTGTAAAAATGTGTTAGGCCCTGTTTCTGTTGGGCGCGTGCTGATTATCACTAGTAGTAGTGATCTTAGGCAAAGGGGCATCATACTTAGCTCTTTGATGAGAAGTGTTTCTTAGCTTTTCTTAAAAAGCAGTTTCAGATCCTCGATGGGTTCACAGGAGTAGGTGGCCTTGTCCTCTGCCCAAGTCTTGTCACCGTTTGATGTAGGTGGGACTTGTTTTATCCTGGAAAGATGAACCCAACTAGAAATTCCACTTAGTTTTACGGCCATGGGAGTGCTTAAAATGACCTGGTAAGGTCCCTTCCACTTGGGTAGCAATTGATCTGAAGGAGACCCCGCTTTCCAGGTTTTTAATAAAACCCAGCTGCCAGGTTGGACTTTATTGGGAGGCAGCTCTTTGTTTGGGTGGGGGCAGAACCACATTTCCATATTCCTTAATTGCCTGCTGTACTTGCCCCAGGTTCACGACATACTTAGTTAGCTCTAAGCTTTCTGAATCTAATAAGAAATCAGTGGTTAGGAAGGGCCTGCCATATAGTAATTCAAAAGGACTAAGTTGGAGTTTTGCTCTTGGTGCTATTCTATGTCTGAGAAGAGCTATTGGTAAGAGGGAAAGCCACGACTCAGACGTTTCCTGACACAGCTTTCCCTAATATTTTTTTAAGGGTATGATTGAATTTTTTTACTTTTCCCGAGGATTGGGGGTGCCAGGCTGCATGAAGCTGGTAATTAATTTTTAGGGCAGAGGCTAAATCCTGGGTGATTTTAGAGATAAAAGAAGGTCCGTTGTCACTTTGCAGTGACCTAGGTAAGCCAAACCTAGGGATTATTTCCTTAAGCACAACTTTAGATACCTCTCTGGCTTTTTCAGAGCGGGTTGGAAAGGCCTCTGCCCATCCAGTAAAGGTATCAATAAGGACTAATAAATACTTATACCCTGAACAGCTTGGCATCATTGTGAAGTCAAGCTGCCAATCCTCCCTGGGTAAGTTCCTCGATGCTGGACAGGAGGTGCTAGGAGAGGGGGCCTAGGATTCCCGCTAGGTTCATTAATGGCACATAGAGCACAGTTTTGAGTTACTTCTCTTACTGTTCTATTTAGTCCCTTTCCATGGAAGACACTCTTTACTAGTGCTGTTAAGGCGTCTCTTCCCAAGTGGGAAGCTTCATGTAGTCCCTTAATGATTTTCCACTGCATTGGCCCAGGAATAAGCAGTTTTTCTTGTTTAATAAGCCATCCATTAACTTTCTTTTGGAAACCTTGTTCTAATGCCCACTGTTCCTCCTTTATAGAATATTTTGGTTTTGATAAAACATTTTCTGAATAGGGTATTAACCCCATGATGGAACAGGAACTGAGAGCTGTCTTCCTGGCCACAGTGTCTGCTTGATGATTTCCTTCGATTATCTCAGAGTTTCCCTTTTTGATGTCCTTTGCAGTGTATAACTGCTATTTCCTTTGGGGCCTGTACAGCCTCCAGTAGCTTTAAAATTTCTTCCCCATGCTTTATTGGACTGTTTTTAGCGGTTAAAAATCCTCGCTCTTTCCATATTGCAGCATGCGCATGTAGGACTAAGTATGCATACTTAGAGTCGGTGTAGATGTTTACTCTTAGCCCTTTGGCCAGTTGGCAGGCTCTGGTGAGAGCAATTAATTCTGCCTTTTTGGGCTGAAGTTCCCCCTGGTAAGGCTTTTGCTTCCACTATTTTGCTAAGGCTAACAATAGCATACGCTGCTTTTCGAGTTTCCTCATGAACTAAGCTGCTACCGTCGGTGAACCAGGTTTCATCTGGATTATCCAGAGGAGTTTTTTTTTAGGTTAGGCCTGCTAGAATATACTTGCTCAATTACCTCTACACACTTGTGATCTAGGGCTCCATGGGTGTCTTCAGGCAAAGGGATAAGGGTTGCGGATTGAGGGTCCGACAAGTTTTGAGAGTTACTTCTGGAGAGTCTAAGAGCAGAGCTTGGTATTTTGTTAGTCTCCCGCCTGTTAGCCACTGATGGCCTTTTATTTCCAGCACACTTTGGACCTGATGGGGAGTTAGAACCTCTAGTGGCTGTCCTAAAGTGAGTTTCATGGATTCTTCTACCATCAGGGCAGTTGCCGCTACTGCTCGCAGGCACCCGGGCCAGCCCTGTGCCACACTGTCTAGCTGCTTAGATAAGTAGGCTACGGGTCTAGGAAGTTCTCCCAACTTTTTGAATTAATAGGCCCAGTGCAGTTCCTTGTTTTTCAGCTACATATAATGTGAAAGACTTCTCTAGATCAGGTATTGCTAAGACTGGGGCTGCAACCAGCTTGTCCTTCAGGTTTTGAAATGCTAATTGGCAGTTTTTATCCCAGTTTAGGGGCTCAAGATCGGTTCCTTTTAGGGCCTCATAAAAGAGGTTTTGCTATAACTCCATAGTT
The DNA here is from genome assembly GCA_021461705.1 of Cryptotis parvus. Taxonomy (NCBI): domain Eukaryota; kingdom Metazoa; phylum Chordata; class Mammalia; order Eulipotyphla; family Soricidae; genus Cryptotis; species Cryptotis parvus. The sequence continues at coordinate 66,812 of JAJIBD010022208.1, read as the reverse complement.
GGGGATTCAGAGTTTGCAGAATCCTGTCATTCCTAAGAAAGCTTTTAATTGTTTTTTTGTTTTTGGAGGCATGAGCTTTAGAATGACTTCCTTGCGATCACTAGATAATGTTCGGCCTTCAGGGGTAAGTATATATCCCAGGTACTTAACTTTTTGCTTGGCAATTTGTGCCTTGGAGGGGGAGATTTTATATCCACGTTTTCCCAAAAAAGCTTAGAACCTGAATTGTGTGGCTGATGGAGGCCTCTCTCGTTGGGCTGCAAATAAGAATATCATCTACATACTGCAGAACTGCTCCATCCTTTAGCTGCAACTCTTTAAGTTCCCTTCCTAATGCATTTCCAAAAATGTGGGGGGCTATCTCTGAAGCCCTGAGGGAGGACAGTCCAGGTGTACTGCCGTGTTTCATTAGTGTCCGGATCTGTCCACTCGAAAGCAAAGAGAGGCTGGGAGTCAGGGTGCAAGGGAATACAAAAAAATGCATCCTTTAGGTCCAGTACAGTGAACCAGGCTGAGTTGCTGGGAACCTGATTTAATATATTATATGGATTAGGCACAATAGGGTGGATTGGTATCACTGCTTCGTTAACAGCTCTGAGGTCCTGTACTAGCCTGTACTCACCATTTGACTTCTTAACTGGGAGAATAGGAGTATTGCAGGGTGACTGACAAGGTATTATTAGTCCATGTTTCAAAAACTTTTATTAGGGGCTGCAACCCTTTTCTAGCCTCAGGTTTAATGGGGTACTGCTTCTTGTGGGGGTAGTCTACATTTTTTTTTGAGACTAATTTTTACTGGGGTCACCTCTAAGGCACGCCCAGGCGTTCCTTGATCCCATACCACAGGGTTTACAGCATTTTTAACCTCTAAGGGATTTCTGAGAGATCTATGTCAGGACTGTGTATTAAGACAGCTATAAAAAATTTTCTCCGTTGAGGGGAAAAGCTGGAGGGTGCTGCCCAAAGTGTGCATTATGTCTCTCTCCAGTAAAGGGGTTGGGCACTCTGGGACAATTAGAAAGGCATGAGCGAAAGTTATGTCACCATAGCTACAGCTTAAAGGTTGAGTAAATATTCTCCTTATGGGGGACCCCATTTACCCCTATAATTTCACATGAGTCAGCCGAGAGAGGTCCTGGAGATTGGCTAAGGACAGAGTAGGTGGCTCCTGTATCAATTAAAAAATTAATGTTCCTACCTGCGACGTCAAAGGTAACCCGAGGCTCAGCTTTTGTAATTTTCAGGTTGGAATTCGAGCCGATGACAACCTCGGGCCTCTTCAGTCTTCTTGCACTGGGGCCTCAAGAGCAGGGAAGCCCACCTCCCCTTCGGAGATGAGGGCAATCCCTTCTCCAGTGGCCTTCCTCCTTGCAGTTAGGGCATGGCCCAGGTGGTGGACGCAGGTCAGGACAGTCTATTCTCCAGTGTCCCATCTTTCCGCATTCATAACACTCCTTTTCAGACCTCCAGGTTTGAGGTCTTTCGGCTTTCTCTCCGGATCTTCTTGCTGAGACATTGCCTCTAGGGTTACTTTGAGGTCCCAGGGTTTTTCCGATAGCAACTGCTACCAACCGAGCCTGCTGTCGTTTGAACCGATCTTTTGGGCTCTCTCGGCCTTCTCAACCTGCTCTCGGTTATTGTATACACTGCAGGCAATCTCAACAAGCTGGCTTAGAGGGGTTTGGGGTCCCATGGCTGACTTTTGGAGCTTCCTCCTTATGTCAAAGGCACACTGATTTATGAAGTAGGAGGCTATTAGGACCTTCCCTGCCTCAGATTGGGGGGTCTATATTTGTGTACTTTTTCATTGTCTCTATTAGCCTTCCCTGGAATTTATAGGGATTTTCATCTTTCTCCTGCATGACTTCCTTTAGCTTATCATAATTTACCGCCTTAGTAACGCACTTTTTCATCCCAGCTATTAAACAGTTAATCATGTAATCCTGCATTTTTCTTCCCTCTTCAGTTTGGTAATTCCACCCAGGGTTTGTTAGGGGGAACTGCCGTGAAACCCACAGGGAGGTCTCTATTAGTTGCATGGAGCTCGTCTGCATGAACCTGCGCAGCTGCTATAATCTGTGTTTTTTCCTCTGGGGTGCAGCAATTGGACAGAACTATTTGTGCATCATCCCAGGTGAACTCAAAGTTAAAAGTTAGAGTTTGAAATTCCTCTGTAAACTTTGAGGGATCTTCCCAAAACCTTCCTAGCTGCTGCTTACATCGGTGTAGGTCGCCCATGGTGAAGGGTACGTGAACCTTTACTATTCCTCCCTCCCCATTTGGCACTTCTTTTAGAGGAAGAATTTTTTCTGGTTTTGGGTGGTAAGAGACTTTACCTCGAGTACGCCCTGTTAGACTAGTTTTCGAGGGAGGGAGACATTTTAAAGTTTCTTTGGAGTGGCAGCAGATTTTTCTGCAGTTATCTCCTGCGCCAGCCTCGTCTTCTGAGGAGGAACTGTGCTCTTTAATTTCCCTATGATGTTTGTGAGCTCCTTTGCTAATAACTTTTTTCTCTGGACCAGCCTGGTCTTCTGAGGAGAGGCTGCGCCCCTTACTTCCCTTGCGGTTTGTGCGAGCTCTTCTGCTACTACTACTCTCCTCTGCACTGATCTCTTCTGGGGAGGAGCTGCGCTCTTTGGTACCCCTGCGATTTTGGGGGGTTCTAGGGCTTGGAGACCTTGGGCTAGAAGAGCCTCGGATTGCAGGGGATAGTTTAGGCAGGGAGGCGTGACCGGTACCAGCCCAGACTTCTTGAGTCTTTACGGACTCTAGGGGAGCCAGCGGCAGGGAGGGAGCCGACACCGGGGCACAGTAGGGTACAGAGGCTGCGGCGGTAGCAGCGGCTGAGCCTGAGCCAGCAGCTGCGGAGGCGGAGGCGCGCAGCGGCGGTAGCGAAGCCTGAGCCGGTGCCAGCGGCTGGGCCAGCGGCCCTCCAAAGGGACTGAGGCCCCCCCGGGGTCCAAACGGACCTCCGTGTGGAGGAAACATCATTAGAATGTCGTCTATGGGATCTGGTTCTGGTTCTTTTTCCCCTGTAGCATCTGCATAGAAGATGCGGCCGCCCTCTTTCCTTTGAGGCTTGATACAGTGCCATGAAGGGCTTGAATGTAGGGGGTTTCATCCCATTTCCTTTGCCTCTTGCAGAAGCGATCTAGCTGCAAGATGGTGTTGTATTGCAAGCTACCATTCACTGGCCATTTTTCCCCGTGTTCTAGTTTATAGTTAGGCCACGATTTGTTACAAAAGGTCTTTGAGCCGTGCCTTGCTTAGACATTCTAGTTGTAGGTTCTTCCAGTGTTTCAACAGGCAAGCCAAGGGGGACTCCTTGGGTATAGAGGTAGAATTTCCCATATTTTAAGTATTTTGGCAGCAACCTATGAAAGAAGGAAAGAACTAAAACAGGATGGTTCCTTGGCAAAACTCTTGATTCAAAAACCGCTCGCGGAGGGGTTGCAGCCCCCAGCCCCGAGGAGAAACACTCGCGGGAGGGTCGCAGCGTCGCAGCCCCCAGCCCCGAGGAGAAACACTCGCGGGAGGGGCGCAGCGTCGCAGCCCCCAGCCCCGAGGAGAAACACTCGCGGGAGGGGCGCAGCGTCGCAGCCCCAGCCCCGAGGAGAAGTCAGGGGTCCACTTTGACCATGGACGTCTCCATAAGTGACCCTCTGAGTTACCCCAAGCGTCCCTGGGGCCTTCCCGGGCATCCACCACGACCACGACCTGCGTGTGGAGCCGGACCAGCCTGTCGTGGGTTTCCAAGAGATAGAGGAAAAAGTTCTGCCTTAGTTGGTTGCTGCCTTTTTCAACCTTGCTGACATTGCTGCATCTTTTATTAGGTTTTAAGTTTTTGCCTTTCTGTCATTTGCTGGACTTCTTAATAAATTTTAATTTCTGCCTTGGCGACATTTACTGGGTCCCTTACTGGGTTCTGCCTTGCTGCTTTGGCTTAGTTTACTGGGCCTTCCACTGGGTTTTGCCTTGCTGCCTTTTACCCTTTTTTTTTTCTTTGCCTGGGGCTAAAGCTGCTAGAGGCCTCCTTGACCTCTTGGCGTTTTTTTAATCCTAGCCGGTTTTCTTCCCTATGTTATTCTGGGACGAGGAGAGAGAAAGGGGACTGCTAGCTGTAATTTGGTTTTCTAGAATCTTTCACTAGTGGGTTTCCTCCCACCCCTCCCACAGTGATAGGTGACGCGAGACAGACAAAGGAGGGGGTGCCTCTTTACAGAGACCATTCAGTTGCTTGTCTACCGGTGAAGAACTTAGCCGTAGTGGACTCAGCAGTTGTGACTTGCGGCCGACCTCTATGTCAGCGCCACCATAGACCATATGTTCTTCGGAGCAGACAGCCCACTCGGGCTCCGTAACCTTTGTGGGACCTTAAGGGTGCCGGTCGTGGAGCCACAGACTCACGCCTGATAGGAGGACCTATCAGGGTGCTCATACACACACTCACTCACACAGAGGTTATCACATTCCTCCCCCGTCCCCCCTAGAGATTTCCAAGGGAGCATACCTTCTACGCAGATTTTTCAAGGATTACCTCCTTCTGGGGGACTTCACTGCACCGTCCTGCCGCGGTCGCCAAAATGTTGCAGGTGGACCCCACGGGTGACTTATGTGAGGCAGGAAGGAGAGAGAGATGGTCGCTTTCTCCCCAGCCGCCTCTGCCACCCGGGACCCGCTGGGCAGGCTAAGGACTGATAAAGTCTGCGATGAGCCCCTGCACGGCGTGGGCCTGAGCCCCACCAGCCCCACGAGGTGGCCGTCAAGCCACGCCTGAGGTCCGCTTGATCTCTAGGCACGGGAGTTGATCCCCACCACCCGAGGTTTCTCGGGGAGCCACGGACTCAGGCTGGAGGCGAGGAATTGCTCTTTGCAGGAAAGGAAAGTCAGTCCTAGGCCTTACCCAGGTCTGCCTCAAGGTTCTTGTCTTCCTCGCAGAAAAAGAATTTTCAGGAGTCGACGAGCAGTGAAGTAAAATAGGTTTTATTGAGGAGGTTTAGGTGAGGGGAGGGAGAGAAAGAAAGGAAAGAGTAACGCGCCCAAAGGGAGAAGCGGGCTGCTCCAAAGGCGGAGAGCCCCAATTGATCTTTGAATGGGCTTTTTATCCCCCTTTGACTGGAATGTTTTGGGGTCTTCCTTGAGCTGGGTCCTGGGCAGGAAGGATGATTCATTTCCCTCAGGAGATTTACATATTCCTTTTGGCCTTTCCTTTCTCCAGGGTCTATTGTTGATAATGGTCCCATCAAGTCTGGTTTCCGGCTTTCAATCAGGTGTGGCTCTGGAGCTCTTCTTTAGGAATTTATTGCCATGTGGCGCCCCCTGTCTGCCTGCCTACAACACATAATTTGATACCCACCTGTGTACATGCACCTGCATTGACTAATTATGTGAAATTCTGTTTTATAAGGGATCGACACATTCTGTTTTCTTCATAACGTATCAAAACAGTACCAATGCTCTCCTTTTTCCTGAATAATGATAACTTTAATCTTGCTTCCATATGATTCTTAATTCCCTAAGTTGATTAGTGAAAAATAACATTTTTTTGAAAAATACTCACTTCTGAAGTCTTCAAGGTAAAGCTAAACATTCATTAAATTTTTCTTTTTTTTAATTTTTCATTTTTTTTGCTTTTTTTGGGGTCACACCCGGCAATGCTCAGGGGTTTCTCCTGGCTCTGCACTCGGGAATTACTCCTGGGGGTGCTCGGGGGACCATATGGGATGCGGGATCGAACCCAGTCTGGCACAGGCCGGCCATGTGCAAGGCAAATGCCCTACCTGCTGGGCTATCACTCCAGCCCCAAATCTTTCAGTTTCTCTCTGTGAATACAAACAAAACTCTGATGGTTATTTATATTCGTTTTAGAAGTATAAGGAAATAAAAACAATGAATTATAAAATTAAAGGATATTGTTGTTTCAAGTAGAATATTATAAACATAAAATCTTATAAAGATACTGGACTGTGGAGGCAGAAAAAAAAGACCACTTACTCCATCAAAAGATCACTCTTAATATTTCAGCAATTCTGGTAAAGTGTTTTTGAAGTTAAATTAAAAATAAGGATATGGTTGTAGGATGCTAAAATGATTAGGGGTCATAGAAATTTAAAACTTAAGATAAACTAAATGAATCTTTTTTCTGGGCTTATATAAAGTCCTAAATGAAGATAATCAGCATGATATTTTATTTAATCATAAATATTTTTTAAACTATAACAGTAATACTTAGAAGATTAAACATAGAGTGAGGGAATGAACAGGAATTTTGTATTAACAAAATAAGGAGGATTGAGCATATAAAGAATACAGTTAGGAGATGTAGGGTATTTATTGGCATTATACTAATGATAAAGAATAAGTAAACAACAAAATTGTCTTAATTCAGAACACTACATGCTACTTTTTGTAGATGCTATACTTTCAATCATGCTAGGGATATAGGAAGAAAAGTAGAGACAGAAATTGAGAACACTGCACATTCTCTTTTCTCAGCAGATGAATTTAGTTTTCTTCTGATACACATTTTAAACTTCACCTACAACTTGCAGAGAGAATAAGCTTTTAATTCTAATTTAGATTCCTAATCATTTGTACTTTGTAAATAATTAAAATGATTTTTTCAAGAATTTCTCCAACTAAACTTCTGTCCCTTCTAGTAGCTTTTTCAGCAAAGAAACAAAGAAATCAGTTTAAAATATTTCTATGAGAGAAGGAGAAAGAGAAGGTGAATGGAGGAAGGGGAAAAGCAAACCAATTTATTAGGGAGATTTAGGTGAGAGAAATTTTGGATTAATAATAAAAAAAGACAAAAGGAAAGATTGTTAATTTATTTAAAAGTCTAAGGCTATATAAAACTATATAAGATCATAAAACTATATTTCATAGTTTTCCTAAGGCTATTAATTTGTTTGAAGTTTTTCTTTTGGGTAAATTTAAGATTTAAATTGGTTTATTTTTGCCTGACATATAGTCCATAGGAATGAAGCACATGTTTTCTATATGAGGGTTCTAGCTTTATCCCTGGGATCGCATGATTAACTGAACACCCAGGCACTGGGCTGGAATAATCCCTAGCACTGTCACATGTGGTCCAAAAAACAATAATAACAACAAAAAAATCTTAAAAAATCTGTTGAGTTTTTAATATTTGAGTTTTTAATATAATGTTGGTAAACCACAGAAAATTGATTCAATGACTGAATATTATATAAATACAGCCTTTCTGAGTAAGGAAGAATTCTTTAGTAAACTGTCTTCATACTGTCAGCTCCCACCATAGATTCTGGACTTTTATCTACTAAAAATTTGTTGAGAACCATTTGGTTACCCCGAAAAATCCGGGAGCAGGGTCAAGGATCCCTTTCTGTCCCAGGCGATCATTGGTTGGTGGACAAAGAAAGACTCATGAATACAGCGAAGCTTCAAAAGTCTTTATTCACACTTGAACCCGTATACAATTCAACAATAGGACAATCCCAGACTTTAGGTTCCTAGCTAAGCCCTGGACAGGTGTTGGTTTATAATCCTAGGCCAAGATGGCCACTACCACCTGCTAAGGCCCAACAGGGAAGAGAATGGAGAGAAGGAGAGAGGAGGCAAAGGGCAAAAGAGGAGTCAAAATGGTCAAAAAATCCCTTTGTCCTTCTCCTAGTTTATTTTATAGATAAAAGCCCACCAAAAACTTCTAGCCAGGCCATCATGGGCTGAGCTATCTTGAAAGGAATCCAGATAATGACCCTATTGAAATGCAGATCTTCAGGTAGGCCCTTTGGCTCAAGCTTCACAATGCCAGAGGTGACTCCCTGAGATACAATCTCCCTAACAGAGCAGGGAGGGGCTGTATCTCTGAACCCTAAAGCAGTTCGGAATGTAATTTGTAGAGAATGGCATTAATACTTCTTACAATGAATATATAGGCAGCTGATATGAAAATCTAGATCCCACTAAGGTCCAAAATCTGTGAGAATAATTTACTTTGGCATTACTTTTAGAATCGGAGACGGGTCAGATTTCCTGGAGGTGCACTGTCATGTCTCTTTGAACTAGAGTTGATTACATTATGGTTGATCCAACATGGCCATACTCTTAGAATATTTACATGTCTGTCCCTCATGGGGACCCATGAGAGTAGGAACAGTATTGAACTGGAGCAAGGAAAATTCGGAAAAGAATTTTTTTGCCATATAAACTTATGAAATCTATCCAATTCTGCCCAAGCTCCCATTATGTCTGCTCAGAGATTCTCTAAAGTCAGGAAGTAGCTCTTCACATGAGGTAAATGTAACTGGAGCCTAGAGCTCTATATTGTAGGTATATATATCTATATATATAATGTATATATATATATATATACACACACACACATATATGCCTGCATATTTATCTATATACACATGTAGATCTATAAACTGGATTTATATACTGGATCCCACGGGATGTCAAAAGATCACGTGGCTGTCCACCTACAAGATGGTCAGACTTCTTTGTCAAGACCCTGAATAAATGGTTTGAGACTCTTCATATTCCTGAAGCAACCAGATGCCATTGGGTTACACTGGCACGTGATAGGGTCAAATGGAAATGTTACTGGTGCCCACTCGAGGAAATCGATGAATAACAGGATGTCAAGTAATCAAGTGATCAAGTGATTCATATGTATATATTTCGCATTCTTTTTGATTCATTGCAGAACCCTTAGAAGGAAGAAAGGAAGGAAAGAAGAAGGGAAAGAAAGGACTGAAGGAAGGAAGAATAAAATGGCTTTTGCTCTTGAGTCTATTCCTTTAAGATCAGGTACAAGGTCTAGGGGCAAAATGTACAATGATTTATAAATGTTTTAGAAATCTTCAAATGGGTTTACTGACACTAAGGACTTCACAAGAGCTAGAAATGGGCAGCTAAAGAGAAGACTTCGTGGGTAAGCATGGGGTGCTAGTTTCATTTTTCTATGTAATGGAAGGGGTAGAATAAATGAGTCACAGTTGAGGTGTTATTTGGAAATTACAACTCGTTTACCTGGAATTGAAATTTTACCTCTTTTCTTCCATCGTGTTGCAAACTTAAAGCTGTTATGGTGTGTTTGGGTGATGTTAAGTAAGAGACTGTCCTTAGTTTGAAGAAAAGAAGTGTTGGGTTTGTCAGTTAAGTTGTAGATTGCCAGTTTTATGGTCAATAAGGAAGCTGCATTAACAAATGTATGTACACGCGATTGGACAAGTTGTGACTTTCAGCAGTTTTTTTTAATAAGCATTTCTCCTGAAGGGTTTGGGTCTTCTCCATTCCTGAATGCCTGCTGTCTTTGATTCTTCCTCCAGCATGACAGAGCTTCTCTACACAGAAGGCTGTTTTTTATTTTTATCAATATTCTATAGTTCTACTTCCTAGCAATTCTATTGTATAGTTTTCCTTTTCAATGTTCAAATCTTTCAAAGAATAGTAAGTATACCATCAAACTTTAAAATTTGTCTTACTGGGGCCGGAGTGATAGCCCAGCGGGTAGGGCGTTTGCCTTGCACTCGGCCGGCCTCAGCCGCCCGGGTTCGATCCCGGCATCCCATATGGTCCCCCGAGCACCGCCAGGAGTAATTCCTGAGTGCAGAGCCAGGAGAAACCCCTGAGCATCGCCGGGTGTGACCCAAAAAAGCAAAAAAAAAAACAAAAAAAAAAACCCAAAATTTGTCTTACTTCTCAATTTACTATAAAACAATCTGTAAGTTTACTCTGGTAGAACTCTTGTTCCAATTTCTATTCAAGAAAGGAATCCCAGCTGATACATGAAAACTCTTTATAAATAAGTATAACATTTATAGTTTAATCAACATTAAATCTAGGTTTCTCTTGGTTGCATGGCCACCTGGAAAGTTTTTCTTTTCACTTTATAATGCCATTAAACACACACACACATAAATATATATATATATATATATATATATATATATATATATATCTTATATATATATATATCTTATATATATTATCTCTTTCAACATGAAAGCAAGCATGGTGTTGAAGAGATTCCTTGATATTATGGGGGAAATAATGCAAAACATTATTTTCCTTAGTCAGAAATAATCACTTGACCACCTATGGAATCATGCACTAAACAAACAATGGAAATCTTTTGTACATTCAAGAGAGAATAAACTGGGGCCAGAGCGATAGCCCAGCGGGTAAGGCGTTTGCCTTGCACGCAGCCGTCCCATGCCAGCCCGGGTTCGATCCCTGGCATCCCATATGGTCCCCCGAGCACCACCAGGAGTGATTCCTGAGTGCAGAGCCAGGAGAAACCTCTGAGCATTGCCGGGTGTGACCCAAAAAAGCAAAAAAAAAAGAGAGAGAGAATAAACTCTCTCTTGAACACTCTCTATGTCAAATAAGTAATATTGCTAAGTAATATTGCTATTTTTTGGTAGCATGAATATACATAATGTAATTTGTCATTTTCCCTGACATTCTCGATGATCAGAATAGATGCAACTCAGTTTCTTTATCTTAAAATCCCTGTATATCATTATTTCAAATCAACTGGTTAACAGGAAGAATATAAATCTTTATTTATCTTGGCGCTACAAATTATATTAGAAGAAAACTCCAGTTTTTCAGACCTATTTCAAGATTCTGAAACAAATATATGTAATTGAATATTAGAGAATTGGATTCTTCAAAGTAACATTTGAGTAAAGCAAATCTTATTAATAGATGCATGTATGTAGCATATATATATAAATATATACATATACATATACAATGCAACTGTGGAAATAGCACCACCAAACCATCAAACATTATCACTGATATTTTTACAATTGAGAATAAATATTGTAATATAATTCAACTAATACACAATCTAATTAATTCATCATTATTATAAATCATTATTAAAACTTTAAGTTATATACAAGCAAGCACACAAATTGAATTTGTATATATAACCTAATGTATTATCATTGTCCTATCCTGATGCTTTCCTAACTTTAAATGAAATATTACTTGCACTTGTCCTCTTCTCCCTATATTCATTTACCTAACTTCAATTGGGAATCTAAATTCTACTAAAATTTTTACCTGACATTTTATTTTTAAAGGATATTTAGTGACTTCTCTTCTTGTTTAGCCAAAGATTTTGCACATATATTTTTATAAGTTGTTGCAATGGCTTTATATTTACAAGTAAACATTGTTATCTTACTGTGAGATTCCGTAAGAGCAACACAAGAAAAATTTTAGTGCAAGCAATTTTACAAATCATCACAATAAACTAAAAAGTGAATATGTATAGCCAACAATATCAACATGTTAAATAAAAATCCTTAACTCAATTTGATTCAATATAAGGTTAGTGGCACCTGGCTTTTATCTACCTATAAGGGATTTGCCTATGTGCAGATTGATTTACTTGTATGACCCAGAAACCTAAGTAAGATCCAGAAGCCCCTAATCAACAGTGTGTGGGTAACTTTTGAGTATCTGAACACTCCCTTCCCTTCATGAATGTAAAATCACTTTTCTAATTTTTATTAAATTTTTCATACAGCGACACCACAGCAGGTAGGGAGTTTGCCTTGCACACGTCTGACCCAGGTTCTATCCCTGGCATCCCATATGGTCCCTTAGCACAGCCAGGAGTAATTTCTGAATTAAGATCCAGGAGTAACCCTTGAACATCCCCAGGTGTGACCCAAAGGCAAAAAACAAACAAAAAGAACTAAATTAAATAAATAAATAAATAAATAAAAATTTCATACAGTATTCCAACACCCAGTCCTTCACTAGTGCTCATTTCTCATTACTATTGCATTTTGCTTTTTTCTGATATTAATAGTATCTTTAATTGTCAGCTTAGTTATGCTCTTGAATGGATGTGTTTCTTACTTGCATCATTGCCCTCATAACCTGTCATTGTTCTTTTCATACCTTAAATAAATAATATCTGTTGGATAAACTACTATATTTCCTAGTCCTGGGTTTTTATATTGCCTAAAGAGGGATTTTTTTTTCTCCATACAATAGGTGTTTTGCATATGTTCATTCTAAGAGAATTATTTTTGTATAGGCACAGTAAAATAGTAAGATAGAACATTGTTTTGTTGAGATTCAGCTCTTGACCTATCTTTCCACATTCTTGAAGTCAGCCAGCATTTGTGCCGCTTGGCTAATATTTGGTGTTATTAGAACAATGTCATCAGCGAACTGGAGGTGGTGTAGTTGCCCACTGTCTATCTTCATCCCCATTCCTTCCTATTTGAATGGCGCCGAAGAGTTTTGGTGAAATGGTTCGGCAGTGGAAACCCTGCCGAACCCCTCTTTTGACATCAATGATCACTTCCTTGTAGAATGGTGAGATCCTGGTGGTGAATCTGTAATACAGCTCACAAAGTATCTTGATGTATTTGGTTTGAATAACATTGTTCTTATTCAATGAAATTTAGTTAAGGAGGGAGATAAGGACGAATATATATTCAAGAAAGAAAAAAAATGGGCTTTTCTGGAGGGGATAAAGTGAAATGAAAAAGAGAGAGAAAGATATTCAGGACAGAACACCTGGGCTTGAAAGAGCAAGGCTCAATATATTCTAATGAGGAATTCTGGTCACTTCACTGATTAAACTCTCCACCTTTTTGATCAGGAACTACATTAAGCAGGGAAAGAAAAGAGAACTGGCAAATCAAAGTTGATGTGACGAGTAACCTGCTCTGTATTTGGAAAGGGAGAAATACGGGTGATGGTATATGTCAAGCCTCCTCTAGCTGCAAATGATAATGTCAGAAGAAGTTCCTGATATGAACAACATGTTATATCGTCAATATGCCAGAGAGTGTGCTAGACATAACCTATAACTTATCTTGCCGGTTTTATCTTGTTTAGAGTTACTTGACACCTAGGCTCAGTGGCAAAATATATCTCACTATGAACAAGATTGAAACAGTTTTGTTTACCCTTGATTTTTTTATTTTTCATCTGGTGTTGTCAGACTTCTTTTCTACATGTCTGCTATTTGAAAGACAGTGGCTGTTATAAGGTCATCATCTCCTCACAGATATGCCTAAACTGACATATTCTGTGCACCAGTTGAAGTGGAGTCTTTTTTCAGGCATCTAAGGAGAGGGTCATATTTATTGCCTATTCCCTAGAAGAGTCAGCTTCAAAGTGAAAATAAACCTGGGAGCTTAAGATGGTCAATAGACAAACAATGTTTGCCTGACATTGACAATGGTTATATAGAAGTTTCTCTTTTAAACAAAATTGTGAGGACAATGGAGCATTGGCATTAGAATGAAGCATACCTGAAATATCTCTTCATCAGACAGACTTGTTTTCTCTTTCCTTTGCTCATCTTTGTATAATCCCTTTGTATCATTTTTTCTTATTAACTTAGCAGATACAGCAAATAAGATGACATTTACTCCCACTGTACTTTTCAGACTAATGACTAACATGGAAGGAATAGGTACTTGACTCTAAACGTCTTAAGGATGAATTTCAAAATAATTTTATGAGTTATAGTAGTAGAATTATTATGATTATAATTACCACTTAGATCAAGAATTACTTCAGGTTCTTTTTCTTCTGACAGAATTTTCTTAAAATGCACTTCAGGGGTCTGTGTTTGTAAAAGAGGATGAAGGTTGAATGGTGACCTTTGACTCTGTCCGATAGTCCCGTCTCTCGCCATAGCTTCATATTCCTGCTCCACTTTGAGTCTCCAAATTAAAAAAAAAGGTGGAAAGACTTTTATTGTCCACAATTTTCTTTATATTCAGCAATTCAAATATTGTAAGAGAATAAAAATCAGTGTCTTAACTCACTGTTCTGCTTTATAAAACTTGCAAAAGAGAGCACTTTTATTTCACCAAGTTTTCTGTTTCTGATTTGGACACAATTGAAGTAATTGGATCTTCACAGTTACAGATGCAAGTTTACCTCCATTTTTAGTCTTCTTTCATTTATGTGATAAAAGGTGCTTTTGTATATGTGTGTTCTTATAAAGAACGTCTATACTCACACCCAAAAGTGACTGACATTGGAACATCTTCAAGCAAAGAAATTAAAATCACGACCTTCAACTGTTCTTATGGCCTTTCTGATAGGTAATATAAGTGACTTTCTGATAGATCATGTGAGTGGAAAATTTATGAGTGTTATCTGATCCTTGAGTTCTGTACCAATTGAAACACATCAGTCCAGGTTTGACAAATATGGGCTCCCTGGATTGAAGAGATTGATTAATATACCACAGAACCATCTCTGAGTTAATGCTTCTAAATGTGTCAGCTGCTTGCTAACAGTGCATGAAAAGGGAGAAAAAGCAACAGTGAAAATAAAATTACCTTTAGAATCATTTTATTTTGTATCAAGTCACAATTTTCTGTGATTTCTCAAAAATAATTTTAAGGTTAAAAAATCATTAGAGGGCCGGAGAGATAGCCCAGCGGGTAGGGCGTTTGCCTTGCACGCGGCCGGCTCATGCCGGCCTGAGTTCGATCCCTGGCATCCCATATGGTCCCCCGAGCGCTGCCAGGAGTAATTCCTGAGTGCAGAGCCAGGAGTAGCCCCTGAGCATTGCCGGGTATGACCCAAAAAAGCAAAAAAAAAAAAAAAAAATCATTAGAAATTTCACTTCAACAATTTGATAGGTTTCATTGGTTACCCAATTACTTTCTCCAATTACAATTGCTAAACCTTGGTTGACTACATGTAATTTTGATAACAGTACAGTAATGAATTAAATTTAATTCTATGAAGAAAATAAAATGAGCCTCCTTATGCAGAAAAAAAACCCTAAAATTTAGAAGCCAGAGTGGCAGTACCACGTTTACCTTGTATATGGCTGACCAGGGTTCTATCCCCCAAACCTCATTATGGATCCCAACCACTGCCAGGGAACTTCCTGAGAACAGAGTCAGGACTAATCCCTGAACATTCCTGGGTGTAACCCCAAAACAAACAAACCAAAAGTTATAAAACCTTTGTCTATGTGTATTTTGAATTATGTATGACCAAGGCCTAACCTAGATCTATTGACTTTAATTTTAGGGCACAGTAGTCTCACATACAAATTCACATAAAATGACCACTGAGTGTCTTAGAACATAAACCTACTATCTTACAGTTATGAACAAAAGATATTGCTAGTGCCGTGCACTCTCTAAAGTCCCTAAAGACGATTTTTCTAGCTAAGTTGTTTAAAGGTTCTGTAAAATTATATTCATTTTTTCATTTATTTTGTAGTAATAATTCTATTTTATATGACATTCTTCTCTCTGTCATATATTGTAAAGATTAATTATTTTTTAATATAGCCACATTCAGAGATTCAGAGTATATTTTACTTGGAAGAACTCAGTACAGAGACTATGAGACTATAAAGAGGGGGGAAATAAGTCTACTAGAATTTATTTTGGTTAAAGTGATTAGTGCAGAATTTTTTTAAGAAATCAAGAGCAGAAATGGTTGCAATAAGATATTGGAAAGAGGGGCCAGAGCAATAGTCCAGCGGGTAGGGCTTTTGCCTTGCATGCGGCCGGCCTGTGTTGGCCCGGGTTCGATCTCCAGCATCCCATATGGTCCCCCGAGCACTTCCAGGGGTAATTCCTGAGTGCAGAGCCAGGAGTAACTCTTGAACATTGCCGGGTGTGACCCAAGAAGCAAAAAAAAAAAAAAAAAAAAGATATTGGAAAGATCTGAGGGGTTTTGTGCTTGGTAATGAGTGATTTTATTTTCTCAGAAACAAAGCAAAGGAATTTAATGTTTTTTAATTGAAGTTTTAGTGGTTACTTTATTAAATGTATTGTCTCCAGTCATTAATCAGAAGATAAGACATTTTGGAAATACATTATTAGAACTTCTATGAAGGTCTTTATAGTAACTAAAAAAAGAGAATGTGTCCTCAAAAGAAACAGAAACCTAAGGTAGAAGTTTTCATTAAGTGACATCATTCAGTAGCATAGTAGCTACAAAAAATGAAATCATGAAAATACAGAAAAGCAGAGGAAAAGTTAATTTCCACTTTGGAGCTAATCAAAATAAAAATAGAAATGCCTGACAGAATAGACAGTTTGGTTTTTAGTCTTTGACTAGGAATAGTTACAGTGGTTTTAGGTAGATGTGAATTTCAATTGATAAGGATGGAAGAGAAGAGTTCTTAATAAATGTGAGTTGGGTGTGGCCCGGAGCAGATGAGAATGAATAAAATAGGCTTGACTCTTGCCATATGTAATACAACTGATAAATAAAAGTGGAGTATTCTGAAGAAATATATATAAAGATATAAAGAGTATAAAACAGCGGGACCCAAACTAAGATTAAAACTGATAGGGCAACTTGAAGGGCATGAATGAAACTAGAGCATTGTTGAAATGCTAACTTCTAAGGTTTATGCTAAGAAATAAAAACTGCTATGCTATAAACTTAATAAAAGAAAAACCAGAACTACTGGCATGATGATCCTAGAAGCCAGTAAGTTTAAAATGTATTATAATGGCAGATGGTATATTACTGAATTTTTTGCTTGTTTGTTCTTGTATTTTGTCTACACCTTTAGGTGTTCAGGCCATATTCCTAATTTTACACTCAGAGATGACTCCTGGTGGTGCTCAGAGGATCATACATGGAGCCAGATATTATATTTGGCTACACCACATATAAGGCAATGTCTTAGTTACTTGTCTAGAAACTGGGGAATTTTTAGAGACAACTCCTTCAGAATCTTTGGCCATGAGGGGCAGGACCACATAATCTGAATGGTAATAATTTGTCAGCATTTTACCATGAGCAGAGTAAATATATAACCAAAACATGAATTAATAACAGAATCTTTCTTGAGGCCCTTTTAATCAGTCACAGGGGACATCACAGTCGGAATTGTAGAATGGCCAGTTTGGATTCTGTCCCCAGGAAAGATTTTTTTGAGGCAGCACACAACCCTCCAACTTAAAAAAGGCATATTCTTGCTTCATTTGGAAGAAGTCATTTCCATCATTCTACTAAAAATAACATCCTGAGGGAATTATTCTTTAGGTAAGATCAGTACATCTCAACATAGTAGAGAGAAACTGAAGACCTAGTGACACCGTATTTACTAGCCAATAAATCCAGTTTCTTGCCAATTCACAGATGATTCTGAATAAGTAGGAACATGTGTAGATAGGTATAGTTTGGTAGTAAAGGAATCTTATTGTCTACATGTCCCATTCAGTGGTGGCGGTATGGCCTGTCACTGATGCCACTTCCCCTTACATTAACTATTCCCTTCATTCTACCTGGCATGTGGATGCTTTTCAGTACTCACAAGACTGAATTATTCGCAATTCTTGCCCAGGCCTTGAAACTTGGAGAAGAGGTGCATAAGATACTTGCAATTTGTACTTTTATTGACCACACAGGTCTATCCGAACATAGATCTGTTATTGGTTAATAAAGACTGCACATTGATAGCCACTATCTTGCATGTTCAAATGTTATGCTTGGATTACCTCACATTTCCTACTGTGTACCAAATTTTTCAGTTTAAACTATAACTCAGAGATACGGTTAGATAGTCACTGTCTGACAGTTTTGGTCATTAACCTGTTTGCCATATCGACCAGCTCAACTGTGAATGCTAGACCTCAAACAGCACCAGCAATAATGAAAAAGTGAAACAATTTATCCACATAAATGGATGAAAGAAGCCTGAGAAGAATCACAAGCACAATAGAATTTTCTAACAACCTGGTGCATACATTTGACAGAAACTTTGATGTTCACCAAAATGAGTAAATCAATAAAAGCTAGATTTCATAAGGACAAAGATAGTAAAAAGGAAACATGAGAAAATTCAAAATAGTCTTTGAGATAAATAAATATACAGGAATTAAAATAAATAAATGAAACCACTAATAAAGGATATCAATTATATATAAATATAAAGATAAAATCAGATATGTATGGGAAAGAATAATAAACAAATAGAAAACAACTAAATATAAAAATGTAAGATTCAAGGACAACATACAAAGGAACAAGATTTGCACTACAAGTTCCAGTAAGCAAGAAAATAGAGAAAGGAAAGGAATTATTAGCTGCAGAAATAATAGGTAAAAATTACCTCAGTTTGAGATAAGAGACACATATACCAAGATTCGGGAAGCTCAAATATTTCTAAACAAATAAATCCAAACCAATAAATACTAAGTCACATTATAATTAAAATGGTAATACTTAAAGATTAAAAATATAATAAACAAAGATAATAGAATCCTAAAAAGTGACAGAGATGTGCAAATACAAACAAATAAGGTGACTCTGAGCAGATTTCTTAATCGAATCTCTACAGACTAAAAGAGCATGTTATGATGAATCCAAAGTGCTGAATGAAAATGCCCTTCACCTAAGAATCCTCTATATAGCCAGATTATCATTCAGTTCTGAAGGAGCAATAAGTTTATCATTTTAAACATGGTACTGAGGAGGTGGCCTACAGGGGGCAGAACACATGTGAAGCAATGAGTCTGCCAGCACTACACTGTTATTGAGTAACTCTTGGTTGGGCCTAATGAAATCTGATCATTACTAGTGTAGACTTTGTTAGTCCTGAGACTGAGTATGGGCCTATTGACTCCTGGGACTGCCAAACTCTAGAGTATATCCCAGTTCTGTACCCCTGCACTTTTTAGTGCAAAACTTTTTAATGCAAACTTTTTAGTGCAAAACCCACACCGCCATCTATATATTTTTGAGAGTTTATCCTAGATCCATATTCTATCCATATTCTATCCATATTTAGTATCCATATTCGTTAGCATTGACTATGGATACTAAATGAAAATGCAAAATAAAATTTAGGAGAATAGTAGTAAAACCCACATAAATTAAGAAATAAAATCCAACCCTTTGCTCCTTAGAATATATCTTCTTGAACTTCATTGATAAATTCAGGCTCAGAGTAAAAGGATGAACAATAGTCATACAGGCATATGATTTCTTACTAAAGTCAGGGACCAGCAATTACATTAGGTATATTATAATTTAAACTAAAATAAAATTTATGATAGGGACAAATAATATAAATCACTGAAGAATTAACTTAAGATTTACTACTAATTATATATGCATCAAATGAAAAGGTATGAGAATATATAAGTCAATAACTGATAGACCTCGAGAGAGATAATAGCAGTAACACAATAGGTGCAGCATGTTTGAATATTCCACTTTACAATTGTACAGATGAGCTAAGGAAAATCAGTAAGGAAACAAAATGCATCAATAATTAGAAGAGCTAAGCTAAACAGCTATTCATAGATTAATTCAGTGTCCCAAAACTAAATAGTCATTCTTCTCCAGTGCTAACCCTGGCCCGCCAGCCCAGCAGACCCTCGCAAGAAGGCAGAGGAACCCCCACACCATGAGAGCCGCCATCTTCCACATCCAGACTCCCCTTTTTTCAGAGCTCCACCCAGCAGAAGAGATGATCACAGCCCAGCTCATCAGTGACCCAGCCTGCAGCAGTCTTTTTCAAGGCCAGCCCAGGTGTGCCTATCCAGAGACTCACACACACAGGGCAGAGCTGTTACTTGCTCTCCCTGTGCCCTGCTGATCACGAGGCTTCTGCGAGGGATGACAAAATCTAGCACTGGCCCACCCCACTAGAAGAACCTCGCAAGAAGCAAGAGGAACCCCCCACACCACAAGGGCAGCCATCTTCCACATCCGGACTCCCCTCTCCTCTGAGCTCCACCCAGCAGAAGAGATGATCACAGCCAGGCTTTCGTGGTCGCAAAGTTCATCAATAATTTTTCAAGTTTTAAGGTGACTCCTAGATTATCCCAACTGCATGGCAGAGCCTGGCAAGCTACCTGTGTTGTATTGGCATGCCAAATGCCAGTAACAGTTATAGACCTCATTCCCATGACCTAATGGAATGGTTTGAGGCTTTTATGTTCCTGGAGCGGGATGATGTCCTGGGCTATCTCGCATGTGACAGGACATATTGAGATGTTACTGAAGCCTGCTTGAGCAGATCGATGATATACGGGAGACAGTGATACAGTTATATACATATATGTATATACTTATACATATATATGAATATACATATGTATTTATGTATTAATTACTTAGAAGGCTAATTAATTTATATAATTTATATATACATATATGTATATAGATTAATTAGCCTTCTAAGTAAGTAATATCACTGTCCTGCTCCGTGGCGGGCTCTCTATTCTATCTCTCAAGTAGGCCAAAGGCCTGCTGAGGATAAAGAGCCCAAACATTCATAGGTTAAAGGGTTATTACTGGTATTGGCATATAATACGACCGGGTAGTGCGCTGGCGTCGTAGTATCCAAAAGTTTATGATGCCGCGGTGTGGGCTGGGTGGAGTTCTGCCAGGGGAGTCAGATGTGGAATTGGTCCCCTGGGTGGGGGGGTCGTCTGGCTTGTTGAGGCTTTGGGGTGGCGGCCAGGGCTAGAACCACATCCCTCCAGGGCACCTTGCGGCTGGCGGGAGGCAGTAGCAGCCTGCCCCATCTGGGCTCTGGATATATCTGCGGTTTAAAAAGACGCTCAAGGTGGATTGTGGCCGGGCTGTTAGGCTGGTTGGGTGGAGTTTGCCAGGGGAAGTCGTTGGAATGGAGGCCCTCTGGAGTGGGAGGGGGTCGTCTGGCTTCTGGGGCTTCTGGGGTGGCAGGCAGGTAGACCTGCCTCTCAGGCGCTTTGTGGCGGCCGGGAGAGCAGTAGCAGCTTGCCATGTGGTCTCTGATCACACTGGGCCAGATTTAAAGTAAGTAAACATATATATATTTTTTATAAATGGAGATCGTAGTTTACTCTTTAGAATTGCAATTCAAGCTTTGTATTTTATTTATTTTTTATTTTTTTATTTTTAATTTTTTACAATTACAAAAGATATACAATTAAAAAAGTTCATATTTGGGTTTTGGTCATACAATGTTGCAGCACCCATCCCGCCACCAGTGCCCATCTCCCACCAACAACGTCCCCCGGTTCCCTCCCCCTCCCCCAGCCCTCCTCCATGGCAGGTTCTTTATTTCTTTCCATTTCTCTCTTTTTTCCTTTTCCTTCCCCTCCAGACTATGGATTACAGAACATACATTAAAGGGTTGTCATGTGTATCTTTTTGCCTCTATTTAATGCTCAGTTCTAGGTTGGCATTAGTACCCTCGACAATTGTTAGCACACTGTTCCATTTTCTGTCTTACCAAGCCTCTGACTCCCACACGTTTGTGATAATTTCCACCTTTGACAAGACCTCCTGATATATGTTTCACTTGACCTTGGATATTGGTATCATGATATGTACCTATATATTTATGTTATGCAGATAAATGCAGTCATTCTGTATCTGTCTCTCTCCTTCTGGCTAATTTCGCTCAACATAATCTTCTCCATGTCCATCCATTTATAGGCAAATTTTATAACTTCATTTTTCCTAACAGCTGCATAGTATTCCATTGTGTAGATGTACCAAAGCTTTTTTATCCAGTCATCGATTTTCGGGCACTCTGGTTGCTTCCAGATTCTGGCTATTTTGAATAATGCTGCTATGAACATAAAAGTAGGGATGGTGTTTCCACTGCTTATTTTTGGCTTCCCAGGGTATATTACCAGGAGTGGTATGGCTGGGTCAAATGGGTGCTCAATTTCTGTCTTTTGATAATGCCCATACTGTTTTCAAGAAAGGATATACCAGTCGACATTCCCACAAACAAAGGATGAGTATCCCCTTTTCTCCACATCCGTGCCAGCACTTGTAGTTCTTGCTCTCTTGGGTATGTGCCAGTCTCTGCGGTGTAAAATGATATTTCATTGTTGTTTTGATTTGCATCTCTCTGATGATTATTGGTGATGGGCAATTTTTCATATGTCTTTTGGCCATTCGAATTTCTTCCTTGCTGAAGTTTCTGTTCATTTCTTCTCCCCATTTTTTGATGGGGTTGTTTGTTTTCTTCTTGTAAAGTTCTACCAGTGCCTGATATATCCTGGATATTAACCCCTTATCAGATGGGTATTGGGTGAATATTCTTTCCCATTCTGTGGACTGCTTTTGTATCTTAGTCACTGTTTCTTTTGAGGTGCAGAAGCTTCTTAGTTTCATGTAGTCCCATATGTTTATCCTTTCTTCTAGTTGCTTTGTTAGTGATGTTTCACCTCTGAAGATGCCTTTAACTTCAATGTCGTGGAGGGTTTTTCCTATATTTTCTTCAATGTACTTTATGGATTCAAGTCTGATATTGAGATCTTTAATCCACTTTGATCTGATTTTTGTGCATGGTGTTAGACACAGGTCCAAATTCATTTTTTTACATGTCGCTGCCCAGTTTTCCCAACACCATTTATTGAAGAGGCTTTCCTTACTCCATTTTAGACTCTTTGCGCCTTTATCAAAGATTAAATGATCATGTGTTTGAGGTTGGGTGTCAGGATACTCAATTCTATTCCATAGGTCCACTGGTCTGTTTTTATTCCAATACCATGCTGTTTTAATTACTACTGCCTTGTAGTATAGTTTGAAGTTGGGTAAGGTGATGCCTCCCATCTTCTTTTTTCCCGAGGATTGCTTTAGCTATCCTTGGGGGGTTTATTGCTCCATACAAATTTCAGGAGTGTTTGGTCAATTTCTTTGAAGAATGTCATGGGTATTCTTATAGGGACTGCATTGAATCTGTACAGAGCTCTAGGGAGTATTACCATTTTGACAATGTTGATTCTCCCCATCCATGAGCAGGAAATATGTTTCCATTTCCCTGCGTCCTCTTTTATCTCTTGTGTGCAGTGTCTTGTAGTTTTCTTTGTACAAGTCCTTTACACACTTGGGTAAGTTGATTCCTAGGTATTTGATTTTCTGTGGCACAATTGTGAATGGAATTGTTTCCTTAATATCCCTTTCTTCTCTTTTGTTATTTGTATATAGGAAAGCCACCGACTTTTGCGTGTTGATTTTGTATCCTGCCACTCTACTATATGTGTCTATTGTTTCTAGGAGTTTTTTGGTAGAGAGTTTAGGGTTCTCTAGGTATAATATCATGTCATCTGCAAATAATGATAGCTTGACTTCTTCCTTGCCTATCTGGATGCCCTTGATGTCCTTTTCTTCTCTGATTGCTATGGCAAGTACTTCCAGTACTATATTGAATAAAAGAGGTGAGAGTGGGCAACCTTGCCTTGTCCCTGATCTCAGGGGGAAGGCTTTCAACTTTTCCCCCATTGAGAATGATGCTCGCTGTGGGCTTTTGGTAGATGGCTGTAACTATCTTGAGGAAAGTTCCTTCAATTCCCATTTTCTGGAGGGTTTTAATCATGAACGGGTGCTGGATCTTGTCAAATGCTTTCTCTGCGTCTATTGATAGGATCATATGGTTTTTATTTTTTCTCTTATTGATATGATGTATTATGTTGATTGACTTGCGAATGTTGAACCATCCTTGCATTCCCGGGATGAATCCTACTTGGTCATGATGTATAACCTTCTTGATGAATCTTTGGATTCTGTTTGCTAGTATTTTGTTGAAGATCTTAGCATCCGTGTTCATCAGGGAGATTGGTCTGTAGTTTTCTTTCTTTGTGTTGTCTCTCCCTGCTTTGGGTATCAGGGTGATATGTGCCTCGTAGAAGCTGTTTGGGAGTGTTTCTGTTTCTTCTATTTCCTGGAAGAGCTTGAAAAGGACTGGCAGTAGGTCCTCCTTAAAGGTTTGGTAGAGTTCACTAGGGAATCCGTATGGACCTGGGCTTTTGTGTTTGGGAAGACTTTTAATTACTGTTTCTCTTTCCGCAATGGTGATAGGCTTATTCAGGTATTGGAGGTCTTCTTGTTTCAGCCGTGGGAGGTTATAGGACTTCTGGAATTGATCCATTTCTTCTAGATTCTCATGTTTCATGGCATACAGGCTCTCAAAGTAATCTCTGATGATCTTTTGGATTTCTGTGTTTTCTGTTTTGATGTCACCATTTTTATTTCTGATTCTGTTTATTTGGGTTCTCTCTTTCCCTGTCCTTACAAGTCTTGCCAATGGTTTGTCAATCTTGTTTAACTTTTCAAAAAACCAGCTCTTGGTTTCATTAATCTTTTGGATTGTTTTTTTTGGTTTCCAACTCATTGATTTCCTCTCTAAGTTTTATTATTTCCTTTTTTCTGCCTGGGTTGGGGCTCCTTTTGTTGGTTTTTCTCTAATGTCTTCAGCTGTGTAGTCAGGTTATTTATGTGGGCCCTTTCTTGTTTCCTGATGAATGCTTGCAGAGCTATAAACTTCCCTCTTAACACGGCTTTTGCCGTGTCCCACAAGTTCTTATAGTTGGTGTCTTCATTTTCATTTGTTTCCAGAAATCTTTGGATTTCCTGTTTGATTTCTTCTATGACTCATTTGTTGTTCAGGAGTGAGCTGTTCAGTTTCCAGGTGTTTGGTTTACTCCCTGATTCTGTGTACAGTTAACTTCCATTTTCAGTGCATCATGGTCTGAAAAGATAGCTGACACAATTTCTATCTTTTTTAATTTTATTGAGGTATGCTTTGTGGCTCAGCATGTGGTCTATCTTGGAGAATGTTTCATGTGCACTAGAGAAAAATGTGTATTCAGCTTTTTTGGCATGAAAAGCCCTGTATATATCTTCTAGCTCTCTTTCTTCCATTTCTTCCTTCAGGGCCAATATTTCCTTGGTGAGTTTCAGTCTTGTTGATCTATCCATCGTTGATAGAGCAGTGTTGAAGTCTCCAACTATTATTGTGCTACTGTTAATGTCTTGTTTGAGGTCTCTTAGCAGTTGTTTTATGTATTTTGCTGGCCCCTCGTTGGGTGCATATATGTTTAGTAGTGTAATTTCTTCCTGGTGTACATACCCCTTAAGTAATAAGAAATGGCCTTCGTTGTCCCTTCTAACCTTTTTCAGCCTGAAGTCTATATTATCTGATACTAATATGGCCACACCAGCCTTTTTGGAGGAGTTGTTTGCATGGAGAATGGTCTTCCAACCTTTGACTTTGAGTCTGTGTTTGTTCTGATTATTCAGATGTGTTTCTTGTAGACAGCAGAATGTTGGGTTCAATTTTTTAATCCATTTTGTTACTCTGTGTTTTTAATTGGTGCATTTAGA
Source organism: Cryptotis parvus (assembly GCA_021461705.1). Taxonomy (NCBI): domain Eukaryota; kingdom Metazoa; phylum Chordata; class Mammalia; order Eulipotyphla; family Soricidae; genus Cryptotis; species Cryptotis parvus. Next base: position 41,720 of record JAJIBD010022208.1, on the reverse strand, counting down.
CCATTGACTTTGAGAGAGATTATTGTTATCGGATTTTGTGCCATCTTTCTGTTTGTGCTTGTTGTGCTTATGGGTTTGGTCGTTTTACAGTAGACCCTTCAGTCCTTTTTAAAGTTGGTTTTGAGTCCATGAAGTTCCTGAGTTGTTGCTTATCCATGAAGTTGTGTATCTTTCCTTCATATCTGAATGTGAGTCTGGCCGGGTAAAGAATTCTTGGTGAGGCCTGCAGTTCATTGAGCCTTTTCACAATATCCCACCATTGTTTTCGGGCTCGGAGTGTTTCATCAGAGAAGTCTGCTGTAAATCTTAGAGATGTCCCTTTGTATGTGATTTCCTTCTTTGATCTTGCTGCTTTCAGTATTCTATCTCTATCTATAGTTTTTGTCATTTTAATTAAGATGGTCTTGGAGTATTCTTGTTGGGGTTTCTTTTAGCAGGTATCCTACGGGCCTCCTGGATCTTGAGGCAAGCGTTCTTTAGTTCCGGGAACTTCTCAGCAATGATGGCTTTGACAGTTTCTTCTTCATCAGGGTTTTCTTCTTGCCCTTCTGGGACCCCAATGATCCGTATGTTGTTTCTTTTTGGCTTCATCCCGATTATCTCTTGTTGTCTGTTCGGTAATTGTGAGTCTTTTTTCTATCTTCTGGTGTTGTGTAGAGAATCTTTGGAACGCGTCTTCGAGATCACTAATTCTTTCTTCAGTAGCTATTATTCTGCTATGATGGCTTTCCACTGTGTTTTTCATTTCATTTACCTCATTTTTAATATATGTCATTTCCATTTGCATTTTCCTCACTTCTTCTATCATGTCCTCTTGTATTTTATTGAGTTTGCATTCCATTGCTTCTTTGAATTCCTTATGACTCCTTAACATTTCTTTCCGAAATTCCTTATCAGAGAGGTTATAAAACTCATTGGTATTGCTTGGCTCATCTGGACTAGTGACTTCACTCACAGAGCTGGATGGAACTTTGCGTTGCCTTACCATTATGACTATTGTAGGTTGCAAATGTGGGGTCTTGGGTGACTAGATAGTACAGTTAGTAGGTGTCTGGTCTGTTTGCAGAGATTGGGTGGGTAGCAAGGATGTAGGAACCAAGGTTCACTGGTACCTCATGCAAGATAGGTAGTAAGAGGGTTGCACGGACGCTAGCGCCGTCGCGCGTTTTGAGTTTTGGGATGATCCCGGAAGCGCAGGGTCCAAGGGTCTGCAGTGAAACCAAGGCAGTTTGCCTTGGTTCCAGTTGATGGAGTTTCCGCTCTTCCCTGGGGCAGGGGTCACGCACACACCTGTGGGGGGAGATTTCCACCGGTCATGGGAGTGCAGTGCCCAAGGGTCCAGAGTGAAACCAAGGCAGTTTGCCTTGGTTCCCGTTGATGGAGTTTCCGCTCTTCCCTGGGGTAGTTTGGGTCCGAGGAGACGCAGGGGTCACGCACACACCTGTGGGGAGATTTCCAGCCGGTCCTGGGAGCGCAGCCCCAAAGGGTCCGAGGTGAAACCAAGGCAGTTTGCCTTGGTTCCAGTTGATGGAGTTTCCGCTCTTCCCTGGGGTAGTTTGGGTCCGCGGAGACGCAGGGGTCACGCACACACCTGTAGGGGAGATTTCCAGCCGGTCCTGGGAGCGCAGCGCCCAAGGGTCCGAGGTGAAACCAAGGCAGTTTGCCTTGGTTCCAGTTGATGGAGTTTCCGCCTTCCCTGGGGCAGTTTGGGTCCGCTGGAGACGCAGGGGTCATGCACACACCTGTAGGGGAGATTTCCAGCCGTTCCTGGGAGCCAAGCTTTGTATTTTAACAAACTCTCCCAGTGATTAGAAATTCACAAATTTAATAAAAATATTATTTCTCTTACTTTACCACTTTTTTCTTTTTTGATAGTATTCTTGACTTCTTCGTAAATTAATTGGACAGTTTGTCTGTAGACTATTGTCCACTGCAAGAACATGTGCACATTGGGAGCATTCCTGAATGTAGAGCAGGAGTAAGCCATGAGCATTGCAAAATGTGACAAAAAAAACAAAAAAGTATACGGTGTGTGTGTGTGTGTGTGTGTGTGTGTGTGTGTGTATGTGTGTGTGTTTATAAGTATTCTTGGAATACAGTGAGTCAGTATCCAACAAACATTTTTTGTTATGCTGTTCATTAATTGTCAATATCCTATTTATAAATTTCTTTGAAACTTTTTAAAGGTTTAGTCTTTGTACTGCTATGTCAAATTAGGAAAATTTATGCAGTATTATTTCAAATTGACTATGATGAGCCATAGCTGAGTCAGGTAAACTTTATAAGTGTCTTACTACTATTTTCTCTATGTTCTTTACAAATTTAGCAATAGATGAGTAAGCTTCACTATGATCTTAGATACAGAATTTTTAATAGTATAGACATATAAAAACCACATCTACTGTTGCCTTACTTAGGAGAGTGACATGCTGCTAAATTCCTTGGAGACCTTTTATTCCTATGTCTCATTCAATTTCACTCAAATGAATAATAAATTTTATTGGAAATTTTTATCTTCCAGCTTTCATTAAACATAATTGTAGAATATGTATCATAAATGTATATTATTTATATAATAAATATATATTTATTAACATTAACAATATATATTAACATGTATAACACAAATGTATATCAAGTCTAAACTGTTTGAAATAATTAATATTAGAGTTTCTTATTTGGTATTATTACACAGTACCGCTTTTCTCCTTGCTCCATTAATTGAAATTTTGCAGATGCTATGCAAAAATACCATCAGTGAAGGGAGCTTGTGGCATATATATTAGGTTTCTCTGCAGTTGACCAAAGTAATTTTTTGTCTATGAAATTATTCTAACTTTTTGTTTGTTTATAAAAGGGTTATCATCTGCAATCTATCCCAAATGCTGCAGTTCTTATATCCTTTTGTTTGGTAATTTTCTTCTGTAAGTTAAGCAATACATTAAAACTAGGTGTATCAATACCTTTGAGCTTAAATATTGTAGCAAATTTTTTTCTGGGAGAGAAGGATTTAACCTTAGTATTAAAAATAAGTAACTGTAAAAATGACAATTATAAATAGAGTTAATATTGGGAATAATAAGTAGATGAATGAATGAATTATCCAATATATGAATGGTACTTTTCTCTCTAGACAGGTATTTATTCCCCCAAAATATTAGATCTTGACTGACTGCAATTTATAAATTCTTTACTAGACATCAAATTGTAGATATAATATGCTGCTTCTGAAGATTAGTGCATGATCAAATGTGGATCTACGAAATTGAGCAGTGTTTTGAAAACACCTTTTGCTCAGTGCCATTTTCACTTATACTCCTTGAAATGCTTTGGACAGAATGTAACTCTGACTCAAGCCATTTAAAATAGTAAGGCTGTTTATTATGTTATGTCATGTCATATCATGTCATGTCGTGTCATGTCATGCCATGTCATGTCATGTTATCTTATGTTATGTTGTCACGTTGCATTACATTACGTTATGTTATATTAAAGTACCTGGGTACAGTGATTTACTTTATTCAGTGACTGGTGAAAATAGCAATAATGTATGATTCTCTCTCTCCATCTTGGCAATATTTGCTTTATAATTCCAACGTTTAATGGAAATGTCTCTAAACTTATTTCAAACAAGGCTGCCACATTTCAGGTATCATATAAAACATAGGTATCTTGAGATAAAAATGAAATATAGTTTGATAAGTTATCTACCCTTTGTTATTTATTGAACACTATTTATAATAGTGGTAATATTTATGTTTTAGGCCTACTATGTTATTTCACCACACTTAGCAGTAAAGTGACAATATTCCCCCATCACTGACCCTAAGTACCTACTTATCTGCTTTCCTATCCTCTAGGAACTACTTCTTTTCAAAAAAATGAAAAAATATTCCTATAGTCTTCTCTTCCCCCATCCTGAAAAACATTCACTAGAATTGGGTTATATATCTATTTTCAAACCAAAAGCTAATAGGGAGAATGACATAATGTTAGACCAAGCAGGCCCATGCCCTTATTATTACAAATCATGAAAGAACTTAATTGAAGTTAAACAATACTGCTAAATGTATTGTTGAACTAATAAATAGTTAAACATTACTGGGTGCTGTTCACTATGCTACCTGGATTTAGTTAATGAAGAGCTAGATATTTCTAAATAATTTCTATTATAGTTCATATAAATTCTTTCCCCTACCCAAACTTGTTTATATATTTTTCTCCAAACTACAAAAGTATAGACCTTTATTGAGTCCACCTTTAAAGATGGATTCAAGAGTCTTTACTATCTTTCAATTATTTTTTTTTTTGCTTTTTGGGTCACACCCAGCTATGCTCATGGGTTACTCCTTGCTCTGTGCTCAGGAATCATTCCTGGCGGTGCTTGGGGGACCATATGGGATGCCGGGATCGAACCTGGCCCCACACAGGCTGGACGCTGCAAGGCAAAGGCCCTACCCACTGGACTATCGCTCTGGCCCTCTTTCAATTATTTTTGTAAAAGAAAAGAGTAAGGAATTAGTGCCATGAGGGTTTCTTTAGGCTATACACAACTTACTGGAGCTTTTGCATAATATTTTATAATTATTTGAAGTAAGAAAAAGACTTATTTGACAAGTTTCATTTCACTGCTGCAACTTCATGGTATATGAGAAAAGGTATGTATATTGATGGATCAAGTTTATTGGAAAGAAATAAACTGCATTTAATTACTATAATTTTATGAGAAGCAATATAATTATTTATCAATTATTATGAATATAAATATTAGTACTTAAAACTTTTAACTAATATATGATAATTCCTGCAATAATATGTTGAATATTTGGAAAAAGATTGTGTTATTGTCCAATATTGTTTACTATACAAGAGATACAAGTGATCATTTTCCAATATTGTTTACTATATAAGAGATACAAGTGATCGTTGTCCAATATTGTTTACTCGATAGTGTATTCCTAATTCTTTCCATTAGTCCCATTTAACACATAGGTGGCAATCTTTAGAATTTGCATAATCATGGCTGTGGAGATAGTATAGGGGTAAAAGTGTGAGCTAATCTCACACAGAGACAACCCAGGTTCTATTTCTACTCTGGGAGCACTACTTGCAGTACTTCCTGAACACAGAGCTGGAACATAAGCCCTACGCACAACTGGATGTAGCCCAATAGATTCCTAAGTTACTAAGATCATTAAGACACCATTTTAAGTAATTTTAAATTACATGTTAAACATATAGATTTGAATTATAAATTAACATAACATAGAATGTCACTAATATCACAGAATCATTGTGCTAAAAAATTCTACATTGAAATTATTTTCCCTCATATAGTTTTTTTTTTGTTTGTTTGTTTTGCTTTTTGGGTCACACTCGGTAATGCTCAGGGGATTCTCCTGGCTCTGCACTCACGAATTACTCCTGGAGGTGCTCGGGGGACCATATGGGATGCTGGGAATGAAACCTTGGCCGGCATGGGCCAACCGCATACAAGGCAAACGCCCTACCTGCTGGGCTATCGCCCCACCCCCTCATATAGTTCTTAAATATTTACTCTGGTATACAAATTAAATGGAAAATTTATATATTCCCTGAATTAACTTCCTGATGTCTCTTTATTGATAAATTTTAATTTTATTAACCATTCACTTACAAAGTGAATAATTTCAATTTGTACAATGTTGTTTTCTAAGTCTTAGGTTTTATACTACATACCTTAGCTATCCCTTTTTCCTTATCATTTATAAATTATAATATCATTATTGTCACATGATTGACTCTAAACTTTCTCTATCTGAGCATTTATCTTTTAAAGATTTTTAAACTATCTTCACAATTGCTTTATATACTATTTTTGTCTCAATTGCTTTTTTCCCTTAAAAATTCTGTTTGTAAAAAATTGTTATTTAGATTAAATGCAATCTTCTGTTAGTAAATGTCAAGTGCCTTGTTCACTCTATACTATATATCCTGTTCCATCTTTGACTTTTAAAATGGCTCCTTTATAGGCAGCACAGCATGAAGCTTCCTCTCCAGGTGAGTCCTCATGAGCTGCTCCTCATTTACCTAGGTTGCCTCCTTCATGAAGTCATTCCTCATTAGGATTCATTTTAGTTTATAATGTGCCCACAGTGAATTGACAACAGAGATTTGATCCTGGTAGGTATCAGATTTCCTTGGCAGTTATGGTTGATATTTAAGCTTCGAGCAGCCTGAGAAAAGCAGAAACAGCAATTTTCAGTTCAATCTGGAAATAAATTGCAAATTGCTAGAAAAGAAATGATTCATTAAGACAAGCTCATATGAGAAAAATTATGTGATTTGCAAAATTTCATTTCTAGTTATTTTGTTTTAAAATATATATTTAGTTTTGAAGGCGATATTTGACTTGTGCGGAACTTTTTTAATGTCTTTCCATTTTGTCTCTCTTTATAATATTTTTCGATATTTTTCACACATAGGTTTCAAAAGGGGAAGTATATTCCTTAAAGTGTTTTCTGCCTCAACTCTAAATAAGCTATTATTTTAAAATTTTATAAAGTTTTTATTTTTCATTCATAAATGAAATAGTTCCTATATGATTTGACTTTTTGTTCCCTAAATTGGCATGCTGACGCTTTCCTTTCCAATTTATTTGGAAATAGAACATCTAAGAAACTATTGGACATTAAATTACTTCACAAGGATCCTAGTTTGATAGGGTCAGGATTCTTGTATTACATGAGAACATTCTCTTCTTTCCTCTCTCTCTCTCTAATCTCCTACGCATCCTTGCTTTGTTAAACTTTTTTAGCCTAGTGTATTGCTATGAGATATCTCTTTTCAAATTCATGATTTTTTTTTTATTTTATTTTTATAACACCTTTAAATATACAATTACATAGATGTTCATGTTTGGGTTTCAGTCATACAGTGTTCCTGCACCCATCCCTCCATCAGTGCACATTTCCCACCACCAATGTCCCCAAATCTACCCCTTCCCTCAACCTTCCTCTTTACTCACCCTCTCTCTCTCTCTCTCTCTCTCTCTCTCTCTCTCTCTCTCTCTCTCCTCTCTCTCTCCTTCTCTTGCACATTGTGGCTTGCAATGCATACATTTAGAGGTTATCATGTATATCCCTTTGCCTATATTCAATGCTCAGTTCTAGGTTGGTATTATCATTTCCAATGATTATTAGCACACTGTTCCTTCTCTGTCTTACTTAACCTCTGAGTCACACACACTTGTGGTAGATTCCACCCACTTATAAGACCTCCTGATCCATATTTTGCCTGGTCTTGTATATTGGCCTCATGCTATTTTATTTTTATATCCTGCAAAGAAATGCAGTTATTCTATATCTGTCCTTTTCCTTCTTCCTAATATCACTCAGCATGATCCTCTCCATGTCCATCCATTTGTAGGCAAATTTCATGACTTCACTTTTCCTAACAGCTGCATAGTATTCCATTGTGTAGATGTACCACAGTTTCTCAATCCAGTCATCTGTTCTTGGGCACTCTGGTGGTTTCCTGATTCTGAATATTGCCAATAGTGCTTGTATGAACATAGAAGTGCAGATGGTGTTTCCGCTACATGTTTTTGGCCTCCCACGGTATATTCCCAGGAGTGGTATAGCTAGATCAGACTGGAGCTCAATTTCTAGTCTTTAGAGAAACGTCCATATTGTTTCCAAAAAAACCTGTACCAGTGGACATTCTCACCAGCAATGGAAGAATCTCCTTTCCACTGCATCCATGCCAGCACTTGTTGTTCTTGCTCTTTTGAATGTGTGCATCTCCCATATGATTAATGATGAAGAACACTTCTTTCATATACCTTTAGACCACTCGAATTTCTTCCATTTTGAAGCTTCTATCCATTTCTTATCCCCATTTTTTGATGGAGTTGGCTGTTTTCTTCTTGTAAAGTGCTACCAGTGCCTGATGTATCCTGGATATTAACTCGCTTATCAGATGGGTATTGGGTGGATATTCTTTCACACTCTGTGGATTGTCTTTGTATCTTGGTCACCGTTTCTTTTAGGTGCAGAAACTTTTCAGGTTTATATAATCCCATTTGTTTATCTTTGCTTCCATTTGCTTTGTCAGTGGAATTGTCTCTGAAAATGCCTTTAATTTCGATGCTGTAGAGCATTTTTCCTATGTTTTCTTCAATGTACCTTATAGATTCATGTCTGATGTTGAGATCCTTCACCATTTTGATCTGGCATTTCTGCTTGGTATTAGAAGGAGGTCTAAGTTCATTTTTTTACATGTAGCTGCCAGTTTTTCACACCAAAGCCTCTTTGTTAAAGAGGCTTTCTTTGCTCCACTTAATATTTTTTGCTGCTTTATCAAAGATTAAGTGATTGTATATTTGAGAGTGTGTTTCAGGATATTCAGTTCTATTCCATAGATCTATGTGTCTGTCTCTAACCATTACCTTTCTCTTTTATTATGGCTGCTTCATAGTAGATTTTGATGTTGGGAAAAGTGATACCCCCATCTTCTTTTTCCCAAATATTGCTTAAGCTATTTGGGAGGGTTTATTTTCCATACACATTTCAGGAGTTTTTGGTCAATTTCTTTGAAGAACATCATGGGTATCTTTATAGGGACCACATTGAATCTGTATTAAAGCTCTAGGGAGCATTACCATTTTGATAATGTTAATTCTCTCATTCCATGAGCAGGGAACGTGTCTCCATTTCCTCCTGTCCTCTTTTATTTCATGAAGTAATGTTTTGTAGTTTTCTTTGTTTAGATCCTTTACGTCCTTTGTCAAACTGATTCCTAGGTACTTGATTTTCAGTGGTGCAACTGTGAATGGTACTGGTTCTTTAATATCACTTTCATCTCTTTTATTAGTTGTGCATAGGAAGGCCATTGATTTTTGGGTATTGATTTTGTACCCTGCCACACTACTATTGGAATGTAATATTTCTAGGAGCTTCTTGGTAGAAAGTTTATGGTTTCTAGGTATAACATATCTGCAAATAGTGATAGCTTGGTTTTTCCTTTCCTAATCAGATACTTTAATGTCTTTTACTTATTTTATTGCTATGGAAAGTATTTCCAGTACTATATTGAATAGAAGTAGTGAGAGTGGACAGCCTTGTCTTGTCCCCAATCTTAGGGGGAAGGTTTTCAGTTTTTCCCCATTGAGAATAATACTAGCTGTGGGCCTTGGTCAATGTCTTTTACTATATTGAGGAGGGTTTTTTTTATCAAGAATGGGTGTTGGATCACATTGACTTGATCCACAAGTCAATCATCACTGACTTGTGGATGTCAAACCATCCTTGAATTCCTCTGATGAATCCTTCTTGGTCATAGTGTATAATCTTTTAGATGACTATTTGGATTCTATTTGCTACTATTTTATTGAAGATGTTAGCATCTGTGTTCATCAGGGAGATTTGTCTGCAGTTTTCCTTATTTTGTGACATCTCTGTCTGGTTTGGATATAAGGGATATGTGTGCCTCATAGAAGCTATTTGGGAGTGTTTCTGTTTTTTCAATTTCCTGGAACAGCTTGACAACGATTGGGAGTAGGTCATCTTTAAAGGTTTGGTAGAATTCACTGGTGAATCCATCTAGACCTGGGCTTTTGTGTTTGTGGAGACTTTTAATTACTATTCCATCTCCTCAATGTTGACAGGTTTATTGAGAAGAAGATTTCAAATCTTCTTGCAACCTAGGGAGGCTATAGCAATTCAGGAATGTGTCCATTTCTTCTAGGTTCTCTTGTTTCATGGAATACAGACTCTCATAGTAATCACTGATGATATTTTGAATGTATGTGTTTTCTGTTTTGATATCCCGTTTTTCATTTCTTATTCTATTTATTTGGGCTCTACCTTTCCTTTTCTTGTGAGTCTTGCATTGGTTTGTCAAGCTTGTTTATTTTTTCAAAGAACCAGCTTTTGATTTTGTTTATCTTCTGGATTGTTTTTGGGATTCCATCTTATAGATTTCTGCTCTAAGTTTTTATATCTCTTTCTTTCTTACTAGGTTGGGCTCCTTTTTGCTGAATGCTTTCTGAGATCTTAAGTTGTGAAGTCAGACTGTTTTTGATGGCCTTTTCTTTTCTGATGAATGTTTGAAGACCTATGACCTTACTTCTTAACACTGTTTTTTCTGAATCTCACAAGTTCTCGTAATTTGTGTCTTCAGTCTCATTTGTTTCCAGGAAATTTTGAATTTCCTCTTTGAATTTTTTATGACTTGCTTGTTGTTCAGCAGTGAGCTGTTTAGTTTCCAGGATCTTTGTATTATTATCTGTTTTTGTGTGTGATTAACTTCTATTTTCAGTGCCTCATGATCTGAAAAAATAGATGACACAATTTCTATCTTCTTGATTTTATGGAGTATGTTTTATGGATCAACATATGATCTATCTTGTAGTATGTTCCATGTACACTGGAGAAAAATGTGTATTCGACTTTTTGGGGAATGAATTACCCTGTATATATCTATTGGCCCTATTTTTTCCATATCTTCTTTTAGGAGCAGTATTTTCTTTTTAAGTTTCAGTCTTGTTAATCTATCAAGATTTGATAAGCAGTGTTGAAGTCTCCAACTATTATTGTGTCTTCCTTTAAGTCTCTATTAGTAGCTGTTTTAGGTATTTTGCTGGTCACTCATTGGTTGCATATATATTTAGGAGTATAATTTTTCCTGATATATGTATCCTTTGGTTATTAAGAAGTTACCTTCACTGTACCTTCTCCTTCTTCTTCTTTTTTTTTTTTTGCTTTTTTGGGTTACACCCAGCAATGCTCAGGGGTTACTTCTGGCTCTTTGCTCAGGAATTACTTCTGGTGGTGTTAATGGAACCATATGGGGTGCCAGGGATCGAACCCTGGTTGGCCGCATGCAAGGCAAATGCCCTACCGCTGTGTTATCACTTTGGACCCCACTGTCCCTTCTCTTCTTCAGCCTGAAATCTATGTTGTTGGATATCAGTATGGCCAGTCCAGCCTTTATGGTGGGGTTGTTTGAGGGAATGATTGTTTTCCAGCCATTTACTTTGAGCCTGTTTTTTGCTCTGGTTGTTCGCAAGATGGCCAAGAGATAACCCACAAGGCCTGCAGCTAAAAGCTAGCCAGAACACTTTGTAAAATATTTGTATTGTATGTAAACATTGTTGTCACCTGATTAGTAACACAAAGACCCAGATTCCCTATAAAACACACACACTAAAGTCTAAAGCAATAGTGATTTGGGCTATTTGGGCCCAATAGTGATTCGGGCCCAAAAGCTTTGGGCGTTTGCCTACTGACCCATTTTCAATCCATGGGTCCCACATGCTAATCCTGAGCCCACCAGGTGTAGTTCTGGATAGCAGAGTCAAGAGTAACCCCTGAGCACTTTTGGGGTGGCCAAGAAAAACAAAGACACATGCACATACACAGGCACACACAAAAGTAGCCATATTTAATTTCATCCTATAATAAGTTCCTCCTTGGCTGGGAAATTCTCTTTACTTTCCCTTCTACGTTCCAATACACATTTTTATTAAAAATAGGGGAAGGGAGATTGGCATGTAGTGACTAATTTGTGAAGCTGAGCATTTGTTGCAGGTATTAGTAATATAGGAACAATCTTTGCATGCATCAGAAGACCACAACTCTGGACTAATGAAAGGAGCATTATATCTAAATAGCTTTTTCTTTAATCATAATAAGAATTAGTCTGAGGGACTCAGAGTAGAGAAACTATAAATTGACATTTTATCTGAGATTTATTTCATAGCATTTTAACCCTTCTTTTGGATCAGAGAAATTGTACTTAGGGTAAGGATCTCACTTTTCTTTGATTTCTGGGAGATACCTGGATGTGATCAGGGACTATTCCTAGCTCTCTTCTCAGGGGTCTCTTCTGGATTGCTTGGGGGACCATTGGGATTGCAGAAAATGAAACTCAGTTTTACTGTGAGCAATGCAAGCTCACTACACACTGTACAATTTCTCAGGATGCAATTAAATGTTTTTATGAACAGTTCTTTCATAAAAACGTTTTATGAAAAAATTTGAAGCAGCTAATTCAGTGGAAAATTGAAATATAAGAATTTCTGATATGTTCTGAAAATTCTGATTAATTAGGTAAATTATAATACCATTTGAAGTTGTTAAAACTAGTGTCCTATAGAAATATGATCTGCTGTTGTTTTGTAGTTGTTGTTTTGTTTGTTGTTTGGGCACACCCCCACTATGCACAGGGCTTAATCCTGGTTCGATGCCCAGGAATAACTCTTGAAGGGGCTCTGTTCACCATGTATTATGCTAGGAATTGAATCCGGCTCAGCCTCAGTACAATCCCTTAAACCCAGATATGTGGCTTTTTTCAAAAATTATACTTTTAATTAAAGTGTGTGTGTGTGTTTACATATGTTGTGTGCATACTGGGGAAGGTCTATTTGAAGGGAATTTGTGCACTGTTTATCTTCCATAACAAGAAAAAGGTACTTCTTTGAGAATTCCAATTTTATACATAATAACAGGTCAGATATATACTTGCTGTGTTGTGCAACAAACGCAGCAAGCAAAAACTGAACTAAAATTATTATAGAACAATTTATTATTAAATATAAGGAAAACTATTTATGTATATTTATATGTATATATGAAATCATTTAATTTGAACAAATGTAGCCATCCAAATAAACTTGATTTGAGTAAAAGCAGGCAAAAATAATGCCCTCTAATCAAGAACAATAGTGAACATTTAGATTTACATTTGAATTATATAAATGCACAATTTAAATTTCAGGGATAAAGTATATAGTAAATGAGATAAGTGTTAATACTATAAGATAAATGAGATAAGTGTTAATAGTAAATGAGTATAAGTGCTAATACTATCAGAAATTAGCTTTTTCCAAACTGAATACTAATATAATTTTAAAGTACAAAGGAAAACTCAGGAAATGTAAACCTTGTAACTGAGCTAAGTTAAAAAAGGTCTTTTACCAAAGAGTAGGTTAAAAGCAATATGGGCTATTTTGATATTTAAATGTGCATTGTAAATAGAAACCTGGGTTGAAAATAATCTTGTAATTTATGAAAGTTAAGGAATTTGTTTATGATGCCGTTGACATTTATTGCCTTTGTGTTTGTAAAGATTATCACTGTTTTGAGAGATAATGAGATAGATATTATGAAGAAAAGACTGATGGATGTGGCAGTAGAATAATGTCTAATATATGTCTGCTTCAGATCATACCTCAAAAAAATGACAAAAATAAACTCAAAGTGAATAATACATTTAGTATTAAATCCTGACACTATAAATTCTGGGAGAATATGTAACATAAAACCTTTCCTACCTTGTGTTAATAAAAGATTTCTTAAAAAATACCAATATATAATTTTATGAAAATGATGAATTATATATCCCCAAAACTAAGTACATTTTTTATTCAAGAGATATTTAATAGATTAAAAGGACAAAACAGACTCTTGAAGAAACTATTTTCAAATCATATATTATATAAAGTGTTTGCAGGCATAACATATAAAGATCTCTTAAAACTCCCAAAGTGAAATTTTGAAGAAACACTATAGCAAATAAAATATATGAGTTATAAAAAGTACACATACAAAGATGCAAATTTTTGGCGTGGGAGGATTTTCCTGGCTTACTCTTGGCTCTCTTCCCAGAGATCATTACTGTCTACACTTGGACAACCATTTATGTGCCTAGGATGAACCTGATCAGCAGAATGCAATGCAAGAACCCTACCCTGCACTATATCTCCAGACTGAAAAGATACTATTTAGTATCACACTGAGCTAGCACTCTACAAATGGCCAAATCAAACACAATACAACACAACACAGAAAAAAAAATGACAATACCAAATCTTATGAAGAACTTTACATGAGAATTTTTATATACTGATTTTGTTAAAAAATTGTGCAAGTATTTTCAAAACAAGTTTGATTTTTTAATTTCAAAGCTAATATGTTCTTATCATATGACTTACACATACACCTTTTAGATAATTACCCTAGTGAAAATAAAATGTATGTTTGTGCAAATATTAGTGCTAATTTTATAGCTATATGTTCATAAGCACCATAAACTGAAACATTTCTAAGTATCTTTCAGTTGGTAAATGGACAAACATATTCAAGTATAGTAACACAGAATACTATCCAGTTACATAAAATTTCTTAACTTTGGTGACATGGTAATATATATAAATTCTCCAGTGAATTATTTAACTTAAGCAAATATATGAGTATAGACTGAGAAGGTTGCAAACAAAATTCATAAGACATTATTTAAAGACAAAACAACAGAGTGAAAAAAGATCAGAGGTTTTCAGAAATGAATAATAAGGGAGGTTAAATTATGAACTGATACAGAAATTTTGAAGTTTAGTGTATCTATATCATACTTTCACTATATTGATGTATATATAATTATGTGCATTTATTTGTTTAAAAAATAAATAAATAAATGGCTCGGTTCAATCCCTGCCCCCACAGAAGGCTCCCAGAGCACCACCATGCTCCAGCTCTCCGAGCCTTGTGCTCTTACTGAGTTGGGGGAAGTATAGAAGCTGTATATCTCCATATGAAAGTCTTGTGATTTCATATAAAGTATATACTTTTTATTTAAATATGAAAGTATGGAGCTTTTACATAGTGACCCAGTATAGAACCCAGGGCCACCCTCGGGTGAAGCACACATCTACTGCTGAGATCCGTTCTGGGCCAACAATTTCTGACACTTTTTGCCCTGTGGTATTTATCCATTGTGGAAAGTTGGAAATGCAGAGGTATAAAGAATATCATGAAGAATACCTCCGATTATTAATAATGCCACATCACTATCCAGAAATCAGTACTGTTAATGTTTTGGCATATTTCTTACAACATTCCAGAACTTTACAATTAAGATTAAAAACATGGAAAGTACAATGAAAACATTCTTAAAACCACTTGCATTCTGTTGCCAAAGCTGGAATCCCCTTGTTTTTTAAAAAGCAGCTTTTGTTTGAATGTGCTCCCTTTTTCAGGAGCGACAGATGGGCTGGGCACTGTCCCTTTAGCTTTGTGTTATCCACGTCCATCTTCAGAGACACAGGATGCTAAAGCAGTGTTCTGTACGTTTATTTGCCTGTAATGCAAATAATCTTGAGGATTTTTCCTGAAGTGTTTTATGATTCTCCATAGAATGGATTTAGTAATGCAACTTAAAAAAAATGAAAAAGGGGGCGGGGCCAGAGAGCTAATCCAGTGGGGAAGGCTCTGGGCTTCATGCAGCCGGCGGGTTCAATACCCAGCACCCCATGTAGCCCCCAGCACGGTCAGTGATTCCTGAGGGCAGATCCAGGGATAACCCCTGAGTATGGCTGGGTTTGCCCCCAAAAAAGAATTCTTGGGTTTGTTATTTCTTTTTTTTGGAGGGGGAGGGGGTCACACCCAACAATGCTCAGGGGTTATTCCTGACTCTACACTCAGGAATTAATCCTGGAGGTGCGGGGGACCATATGGATGCCGGGAATCCAACCCAGGTCAGTCACGTGAAAGGTAAACGCCCTACTTGCTGGGCTATTGCTCCTGCCCCAGTTTCTAATTTTTAAAGCACTGATGGTGGGGGGTGTTGCTCTCTGCAGCCAAGCTTGGGGTCCTGCCGCCACCAGTGATCCCTGTCCCTGTAGTGTGGCTTTATGACTCAGAGCTTAGGTCTAGCCAGGCCTGAGACCCCAGTGTTAGACCCCTGCTGCTCAGGGAGCCATGAAGCTGGAGCCTTGTGTGCACCCCTCGGAGCCATCGCCCTGGTCACAGCAAGGATTCCAGCACCCATTCCTGGAGGGTCCTGGAAGGAATGGATGATGCCGGCTGACAGTGATTAGCCCAGCACCGCTGCTGCCCCCGCTGGAGCGATAGCCCAGTGGGTAGGGTGTTTGTCTTGCCCGCGGCAGGACTGTGCTGGCCTGGGTTCGATCCTTGGCATCCCATATGGTCCCCTGAGCACCGCCAGGAGTAATTTCTGAGTGCAGAGCCAGGAGAAACCCCTGAGCATTGCCAGGTGTGACAAAGGAAAGGGAGGGAGGGAGGGAGGGAGGGAGGGAGGGAGGGAGGGAGGGAGGAGGGAGGGAGGGAGGAGGGAGGGAGGGGGAGGGAGGGAGGAGGAGGAGGAGGGAGGAGGAAGGAAGGAAGGAAGGAAGGAAGGAAGGAAGGAAGGAAGGAAGGAAGGAAGGAAGGAAGGAAGGAAGGAAGGAAGGAAGGAAGGAAGGAAGGAAGGAAGGAAGGAAGGAAGGAAGGAAGGAAGGAAGGAAGGAAAGGTAGGTGCTGGAGTGACAACACAGCGGGGAGGGCATCTTGATTCAATCCCCAGCCTCCCATAGGGCCCCTCCCCAGCACCGCCAGGAGTAATTCCTGCATGCAGAGCTAGGAGGAACCCCTGAGCATTGCTGGGTGTGACCGAAAAAAGGGGAAAAAAAAGATCTAAAGGGCCAAAGTGACAGTCCAGTGGGTTAATCGTTTGCTGTGCAGGCGGCTGACCCAAGTTCAGTTCCCTGCATCCTCCCCTGGCTCTGCTAGGAGTGTCCCCCTGGGCACAGTGCCAGGTGTAAGCCCTGAGCATGGCTGGGCGTTGGGCTCTACCCATGACTCACAGGAGATGTCTGCCCTTCCCGAACCTTGGACCAAGCATGTCCTCGGCACCTGTGACCCCACTCACGCTTCTCCCCTCTTCCCCAGCGCCCCCTTGTCTTTATGGTTGCTGGGAAGCAAACCCACTTCTTGCTTCCATGTTTGTCTCATCCTGCTGGGATTAGCAGGGCTGGAATATGCCCCCGTGCCCACCCAGCCTTTGTGTTTGTCCACCTGGTGCCCACAATATCATTTGGTCTGTGAGTGTGGAGAAAGTTGGGAGTCACATGCAGGTAACATGCTTGTTTTCCACGACACCAGCTCCAAGCCCTCAAGGCAGCTGTCAGGCTCCCTGGAGCTGTGTGACAGCCCCACCGGTGACTGGAAGGTGTCTGCAAAATGAGTGCAGGGGGCAAGAGCTATAGCACAGCAGTGAGGGCGTTTGCTTCGCATGCGGCTGACCCCAGTTCAATCCCTAGCATCCCATATGCCACCCCACCCTCCCAAGCACAGCCAGGTGTAACCCCTGAGCATTGCTGGGTGTGACCCAAAAAAAGCAAAAAAGGAGAGAGAGAGAGAGAGAGAGAGAGAGAGAGAGAGAGAGAGAGAGAGAGAGAGAGAGAGAGAGAGAGAGAGAGAGAGAGAGAGAGAAGATGAGTGTGCAGGTCGGTTCCGAGTCTCGGGTGCACCGGGGGGGGGGGGGGACGAAGGTGAGTGAAGGCATGGTCATTCCAGAGGGGCCAGAACTGGGTAGCGGGAAATCATCTGGCCTTGCTGCCCCTTGCTCTGAGCCTCTGCGAGCAGGAAGGTCTCCGAGCTCAGAGATCCTACACAGACTCCTGGGGATGGAGAACAACCGACTCCCAGTTCCCGGACTGGACTTTAGAAGAGCCTGGTCATTTTTGAGCCTGATTAGGTGACTGTGGAGACACCGGCGGGAGGATGCAGAGAGGAAGTTTCTGCTTGTGGCCTTGGGCCGACCAGGCCTCACTGCAGGTGCTGTATAGCTGAGCTCGCCTCTGGTCCTGTCTGGTGTCAGGAGTTGGCACAGCCACGGGGCAGCGGAGAGGGGGAGCACTGGGACCAGGCCCCGAGGCCAGTGGTGGCAGGGGCCCTGAACTGTCGCAGGAAACAAAGAACATTTGCTTTCAGGGCTGAAGGGAGGTGACAGGTCTGTTTAGCTTTGCAGCTAAGATGGAAGGAAATCTTCAAGAGTAGCCCACTCACATGGCAGATCCTGGCAAGCTACCCATGTCGTATTTGATATGCCAAATACCAGTAACAATTATAGACCTCATTCCCATGACCTGATGGAATGGTTTGAGGCTCTTCATGTCCCTGGAGAGAGCAGACGCCTTTGGGCTACACTAGCAAGTGACAGAATGTATGGAGATGTTACTGGGGCCCTCTCGAGCAAATCGATGATCAACGGGAGGACAAGTGATACAAGTGAT
This sequence comes from Cryptotis parvus, assembly GCA_021461705.1. Taxonomy (NCBI): domain Eukaryota; kingdom Metazoa; phylum Chordata; class Mammalia; order Eulipotyphla; family Soricidae; genus Cryptotis; species Cryptotis parvus. Next base: position 23,668 of record JAJIBD010022208.1, on the reverse strand, counting down.
TTATTTTTTGTTTTTCTCATTTTCTTGTTATAATTATGTCAATAACTGAGTCGCACACTTGGCTGTGGTGCTTACAGACTTGCTTGGGGCATGTGTACATACTTTATTTGAAGGAATATAAACCAGAATTGCCATTTCCTTGTGCTAGTACTCATTGTGCTTGAACACAAACTGTGATGCTTAGGAATGGCGACACCGTTTAGTTGCAGTACTCAGATAGATTTTTGAGGTGGATTGGGAGCTCCATGAACTGGACTCAGGAAAACCAAACTGCATTGTTTCCTAGCTGCATTTTGCTTGAATGATGGGCAGTGCAGGGACCCAGGTCATAGTCTAATGACATGTCTACCACTAAGCTATTATATGGTCCTCTTGTGTACATTTATTAAACTCTAAAAACTATTTTAAAAATAATGAATTTTTTGAGGGGGAGCATACCCAGTGATGATCCTAGGTTGCTCCTGTCCTGAATTACTCCTGGCAGGGATCCAGGGACCAATTGGGATGTTGGGGTTGAAATCCTGATTGGTCAAATGCAAGGCAAATGCCCTATCCACTGTAGTATCATTCTGGCCCTAAAGAATGAATATTTGTGATTTGGATTTTTATGTTTTTCTTTCTTCTAGGGCTTTTTATGTTTTTCTTTGTGCTAAGACCACGCTGGGGTTGATCTGGTGGCCATGTGGTACCAGGAATCAAACTAGGGTGGGCAGAATACGAGGCAAATAGCTTAATAACTGTACCTCTATCCAAGCCCAAATTCTCTTTCCCTCTCATATTATTTATTTGCTATTGGGTCACATTCATATATGCTCAGAACTAACTCTTGACTGTGTAGTCAAGAATCAGTCCTGGCAATGCTCATGATACTAGAGCCTGAACACCAGATGCTATGTGCGAGAAAAGCATCTTACTATGTCTCTGTTACCTAAATTATATCTCAGTGGAAAAAATGATAAAAGGTTCACTCAAATGTAGTTTAGTATATGGGAAGTAAAACCAGCACACAAACCTAACAAATATATAAATATTTTGGATTATGAAACAAATTAGTGACTTCAAGAATGGAAGTGTAAAAGAGAAGTAAATAAAATGATGGCAAAAAGATGCATATATAAGGCATAGGACTAAAATTTTAGTGGTAAACATAATTTAGAATTCACATGTTACTTTTCTTTCTATTGGAGGGAAGTTGGGGCTATAACACCTACTGTGTTCAGGTAATATCCCTGGATAGAAGTAAAGCTCTGGCAGTGTTTGGAGACTCATATGTGTGCTTGAGATTTGAATTGGGGTCAATATTATACATGGAAAACACTTTACTTCTTATATTGTCTCTGACCCAAATATATTGATTTTCACTCATGTGAATGAACTTATAATATGTTATATTACAATGTCACTGGAATTGATGTAGAAAATTTATAAAGCACAGTTTTTTACTGCAAAAGAAATATTAAGCATTACTAGAAAGGAAGAGGGCAAGATAGGTAAATCATATAAAAGGGGTAAATTGTATGGTATAGAATAAAATTAGATTTTATTAGTGAAAACTTTATGGCTCATTATAGTTGTGAATTTTTAGCTATATGCACCTTAAAGTGACATACTGCTCTTAACCAGTATAACTTAAATTTTTAAAAGTCGGTTAGAACATTTACCTTCCTTATTTTTCTCTGTTTCTTTGCTTGCTTATTTCCACTGTAAATAAGACTGTTCTCTCTTGAATGTGTCGATCTCTCTGTTTCTCCTCTCATGAATTTCTAAAAAGGTTTAATTAAAAACTATCTTGCTTTGCAAAAAAATAATTTTAATCATTAAAAATTCCTGTAAAGTATCAGTCAGTTACACATTACTATCAAACTTTCAAATAAGCAACAATGACAAAGCTAACTTTCCAAACTAAAAGCTGAATAAAATGAAGCATAGAAAAAATTACAAACTATAATTTTCAATAAAATAAAAATTCTATTTAAAAGTGAAGATGAAATTAGAAAGTGTTTCACGAAAATGTGTATAATTTTATTGCTAGCATATGGGTAATTCTATATGCAATTGGTCTATTTTCCTTTATTTCAGGATCAAGTGATCTGAGACATAAACATAAAAATTAATGGAAAAAATAGCTGAATCAAAATAGTATAATAATTTTTGAGTATTTATTGGTGACAATTATCTATATGAATGTCTAAAAAGCAAATTATAAAAAAGTGCAGTCATAGGAGCCTTAAAACAGTGAGCATGAAGTAGCTGGTTTTGAAGCTTAATGGTCGCACAGGGGTTGATATACTGCAAAGCAAGGCAACATAAACATTTGACTAAAGAAGGTCAAATAAATTATGCAACATCACAAGATTAAGTAGTAGAATTTAGATTTTTTCAGATTTATGATTAATCCTAGAAAATAAATTATTTGGTGCCATAAACATTTATTAAGCTTACTTTCTTACATGTAGTACGTTCAATTGCTACTTGAATAAAATCATCTAGATATTCTGCTTAAATTTAACAATCTATATCCCAAAAATGCAAATAATAATATTGGAACATCTTAACATACCTTGATAGAAAGTAGCATATTACACATACACATGCTTAAATATTACAAGACTAGAACTTCCAGATAAATATCTATTATTATAATGCATCCTGCATTTTTATTCTATATGCTCTTTCATTACATATTCTTGTTTTATGTCACCAAATTTATTTTAGGAAATACTAATGTGCTTCAGATCTAACTTTTGAGAAATAATATTTAGTTCTCAATAGTGCTCAAAATGCTTTATTAATGTTTTATTTTTGGTTTCAGTTTTGGTTCAGACAAAATAAATTGCTTACCACAGGTATCTGATAAAATATTGCAAAAGACTATAAAATAATAACTTATGGTGCTAGTTGAAAATTAAAGTTTTCTCCACACATTATATTACATAGTGTTGGAAGAGTTTGATTCTGTTTGTGCACATTCATAAGATAAATAGTTACTCAAAGTGTTTTTTTAAAAAAGAACTATAAAAACTGGGAGCTGGAGAGATAGTACAGCTGGCACTTGCTAGATAGTAAAGCTCTTGCTTTGCATGTGCCCAAACTTTTTAGTCCCTTTCACTATGGTCCCCGACGGCGTGCTGAGTGTGACCCAGAAATTTAAAAAAAATCTGAAAAAAATAAATAGAATTTTATATTTTGTTACTAATAACACAGATATACCAGGCAGAGCAGCTACCAGCTCTCCCCATTGTACTCCCTGCACTCCACTGACCCGAGAGTTCACGGACCGAGAACAATTTCCAGCCTGAGTCCACCATCCAGAAAGAACTTCAGAAGAGCCCAGAGGACCCCCCCCATACCATGCTGGCAGCAATTTTCATCATCCAAACCCCACAGCTCATCAGAATTCCACCCACGAGACAAAGCCAATGTCTAGCCCGGCTTGTCAGAGATCCAGCCTACAGTGACGCACCCTTCAGAGACCAGTCCTTCAAAGGAAAGTATTTCAAGCCCAGGAATGCTTGAACCACAGATGCAGACACACCAGGTAGAGCAGCTACCAGGTCTCCCCATTGCACACGTTGTGAAGTGGCCGTGACTAATCTCCAAATTACCAAGAATCTTCTACCCAGCCCTCTCCAAGAGCCCGGCAAGCTACTAAGAGTATATGGCCTGCCGGCAGAGGCCTGGCAAGCTGTCCGATAGGTATTTGATATGCCAAAACCATAATCACTGTATCACTGTCTTCCCATTGTTCATCAATTTGCTCAAGTGGGCACCAGTAACATCTCCATACGTCCTGTCACAAGCAAGTGTAACCCAAGGGTGTCTGCTTGCTCCAGGGACAGGAAGAGCCTCAAACCATTCTTCAGGGTCATGGAATTGAGGTCCATAATTGTTACTAGTTTTTGGCATAACAAATAAATAAAACACAGGTAGCTTGCCAGGCTCTGCTGTGTAAGTGGTATATTCTCAGTAGAAGGCTCTCATCTCCAGCATTTACTGATGAAACTTATAGGGGAAACATCAGGTTTTCTCTTGGATGGAGCTCTGAGGAACTCCATTTTTATATTACAGAAGGTAATATAAAAAAAAGAAACAGGTAAAAATATAATGACTTCAAAATTGATATAAGCTTTAATAAAAACAATTGTGTAAAAGATGCAACACAGTGAGAAGAAATAAGGACGTTTTTAGATTTCAAACGCTGCACTGTGACACTAGGCAACTGTGTGAAAGAAAGCAGGTCCGGGTTGGAAGAGGGTGATCGGTCCCAGGCCAGACAGAAAACCATGAAGAGTCAATCTGAGCAGAATATTCCTTTTCCCTTTCCTAGGCAGGGGGAAAAGGAAGTGACCTCACTCGAAGATGGGGGAATAGAATTTGGAACTCTGGTCAAAAGGCACCCATTCTATAACGGCTGTTGGCGTAGTTCATGATCTAGTAGAGACACAGCAATGTTCTGTTGCTGGCCTCGAAAGCCATGCTGTGGCCCACAAAGCCTAAAGGGGAGGCTAGGGAAAGGACTCAGGAAGTGGGTGAGGACTCACCTCAGACCTGTCCAGCATCTGCCCCAGAGGTCATCAAGGGTAAGATTGGGCAGCTCGTGCAGGGCAGGCCAGTTCAGACCAAAACTGCTGCCCTTTGCCAAGCATGCGTTTGTATGACTGCATGCATGTGTGTGGGCACCTCTGTGAGTGAATGAGCTAATGGGGACAGGGCCCTCCCTAAAGCAAAAGTCACACGCTAGAGCCAGGCTTAAGCTTGGTCAGTGGGTAGCAGTTAGTGCCCTCAGCAGAGATGATCTTAACTTACACGATATCATACCCATCCCTGGAGGACACCTGGGGAGTTGTTCAGGGATGTGCGGGAGAGTCCCCAAGATGTGACACCAAGGATGACACTAAGCAGGGCATGATGCCTGAGCTCCTGCTGGTCTTGTCTCATCAGCGCTGCCTACAGTTAGAGGATGAGCTGATGGTTGAGGACACCCAATACCTTTCGAATCATGGGAAAGAAGTGTTGTCCAGTACCGAGGAGAGTTGGCCATGGTGTGGTGTGGTTTGGGTGAAGGAGAGATGCCACGAACACAGAGACCAACTTGGCCAGGGAGAGCCATCGCAGGAGATCACAGTCTATCCACTGTACAAGGCTGTGATTGTGCATCGGGCACAAGATTCAGAAGATCTGGACAATGAGGGTGAGAGACCTGATGCATGTGTAGGAACTATGGACAGGGCAAAGGTGGGTGGCAAGATGCATGTGGGGGGTAGGTCCAACACCCAGAGAAGTCCCAGTAATGGGTTTTTCCAAAGGATCAAGTTTCAGCCTCACACCCCACCTTGAGCACTTGTGGTAGGAGAGAAATATCTGAAGTCAGGCACTATGATCTCTCTGTGGCTTTGGGAAAGGAATCTGACCCTGGGAAACCACTTGGAAGAAGGCATATGGGTGACCTTTGCTCTTCTTTCACATCCAGCTTCTTCTCCAGAACTAGAACTGGCTCCTCCTCCAACACTTCTCCCCTCAAAGGAGATGGGGAAGTGGGAAAGCCAGAGCCGCTGTGCCTGCTGCTGTCGTTCCACCCGCACAGTTCACTCCAGTGTCTTACAATGTAATCAGTGAACCTGATGCTGCACCAGGTGCCGCCCCTGCTGAAAGAAGACAAAACCATAATAATAATTTTTATTATCCTGAGCCTGAAAGAGCCTTTAATACGGCAACACTAAGAAGGACGAAAAAGGAGTGGCTGATAAAATCTCAGAGCCAAACTAGGCTGCAAAAACGAAGAACTAAAATAACTGTATGTACTTTCAATGCACCTATGCTAGCATCAGAAGCATATATCAAGGACCTGATGGTGCAAGTGCGAAAGATCAAGTACAACATCATTGGACTGACACGAGAAGGTGTGAATCGCATCATGCTGTTTTTGACACCAGAGAAGAACTGTTCCTCGGAACATGCTATGAAAGAGGCATCTGTGGTGTTGGTGTCCTTGTCAACAAAAAACCTGGGCGTGAGCATTGATTCATTTGAATGCCTAAGAAACTGAATAGGATGATTACACTTGAAGAAATGTGGCCCATTGTCAACAGTTTCTATCTTCATTGTCTATGCATCAACATCCACATATAAGGAAGAAGAAATTGAGAAATTCTACATGGAATTGGAGGAGTTCTATAAAGAAGATCACACCGTCTACAAGATCATAGTCACTGGTTTTAAAAACAAGACAGGACTGAGAAGATTGACTGAGGAATTCCACATCAGGAACCATGGCCTAGAATGGAACGGACAGAGTGAGACACTATCTGAGTTTATCATATTTACCAAGACCATTCATGGGAACTCACAGTTCCAGAAGGCTGAATCAAAACGTTGGACATGGTAATCTCCTGGTGTTCAGTTCCACAATGAAATTGACCAATGAAATGAAACAGTCATATACAATGACTGTTTTGCCTGAACAATGTCGCTGTCATCTCAAAATTCCAAAGAGGATCGGACCACCGTCTCCTTTGTGCAAAATTCTACTTCACACAAGAGAAAAGGCTGCAAAGTTTAAGACGAGAACTCTCAGAATGACCAACAACTGGGAACTCTTTGGCACAATTGTTGCAACATGGGAAGATGCCATCATTGATGACATAGAAGAATACAACCAACTGGTTCAGCACCTCCAGGTTGTGTAAAGAACGCCGAGGGAAAGACACAAAGGATGCATGTCTTCAAACAACCTTCAAGCTCATTTACCAATGTGGCAAGGCGCGAGCCTCAGGCAACCAAATGCTAACATCCAAGCTCCCAAAGTGTGCAGGGAAGCAATAAAGGAAGACCTCGAAGAGAGAAGAGCAGAATCACTGGCCAATGCAGCAGAAGCTGGGAAAAGCATTTGCACACCCACCTGTCCTTTGCCAACTATAAGACCAAGATGTCTGCCCTCTAACATACTGATGGATGATCACATCTTCCAGAAAGGCAATGGAGAAGATTATCTAGGACATCTACTCAGATCTCTTCGATAGCCACCTCCTCCTGCCCACATACCCAATTCCGCAGGTTGGAGATGTCATTTCCAAAATTCTCCCTTCTGAAATCCAAGATGCCATTTTGTTGTTAAAGAAGTGAACAGCACATAGCTCAGAAAAAGTCAGACCCAAACACCTGAAGAATCTGCTGTCAGTAATCATCAATACACTGGCTCAGCTATCTGTCTGAATGCAAAGTGCCCTCCCAATGGAAAACCAAAGGGAAAGTTCTACTGTTCAAGAAGGGAGACAATCACAACATTTGCCTGTTGTTCGTCATCTACAAGCTGTTCACTTGAGTCATACTGAGCAAGAATGGCAGAACATTAGATGAAGGACAACCATGCAAGCGAGCTGGCTTCTGAAAAGATTTAGCACAATTGACCATATACACACGGTAACAAAACTCATTGAGGTTTGTAGGGAGTTCCAGGTGCCACTCTGTCTCACTTTCATTGATTTAAAGAAAGCCTTTGATTCTGTTGAAACTGAAGCAGTCATCGAAGCCTTAGTCAAACAAGGTGTTCAAACCCAATATATCAAGATTCTTTGTGAGTTGTATTATGGATTCACCATCCAGGATCTCACCATTCTACAAGGAAGTGATCATTGATGTAAAAAGAAGGGTTCGGCACAGTGATACCATTTCACCAGAACTCTTCAGCACCACCAACAAGAATATCATGTGACAATTTGAATGGGAAGGAATAGGAGTAAAGATAGATGGTTGGCAAATACACAACTTCTGCTTCGCTGACAATATTGTTCTAATAACACCAAACATTAGCCAAGCGGCACATATGCTGGCTGACTTCAATGAGAATGTGGAAAACTATGTCTACAACTGAATCTGAAAAACAATGTTTATGAAAAATGAACTAGTTCCAGAGGCCCTATTCACTCTCAATGGAACAAACATCTCTGAGTGATGCAGTTATGTGTACCTAGGTCAAGTGCTCAACATGATGAATGAACTAAAACCTGAGTGCACTGGAGTCAGAGAGCGGCATGGAATGCCTTCAAAAGCATTGAAGAAATAGCTAAAAAGGACAAAGAATTTCCAGCTCCAGGCACATCTCTTTGACTCCACCGTTCTCCCTGCATTAATATATGCCTCAGAGACCTGGGCCCTACAAAAGCAGGATGAGAACACCATTTGAGTCTCCCATAGAATAATTGAAAGGACTGTGCTTGGAATATCACGCCTCACTCAAGTGATAGAAGGAATCCGGAGTTCTGACTTCCATTGTCATTCCAGAGTCACGGACGCTGTCTTGTTTGTCAAGGCATCGAAATTTGGATGGGTTGGACAAGTAATGCGATTTGGAGATGACTGATGGAATGCGCTATTACTGACTGGATCCCACGGGACATCAAAATATCTAATGGCAACCCACCTAAGAGATGGTGTTTTTCTTCCTCAAGACCCTGAACAAACTGAGGCTCTTTGTATTCCTGAAGTAACCAAATGCCATTGGGCTACACTGGCACGTGATAGGGTCAAATGAAAATGTTACTGGTGCATACTCGAGCAAATCGATGAATAATGGGATGTCAAGTCTCAAGTGATCAATAGAATTGTAACTAAAAACTGAGTTATTTAAACAAACTATAATTCACATTATTTTAAATACCCTAAATAGAAAGCACAATAAAAAAAAGCTTTATGGAACATATGTCTTGGGATGGAGATAGAGAAAGAAACTAACATTAATAGATTATTTGTACCAAGCTGAAGAGGGGACCCCCAGGAGGGCAGACGGGTTTTGGGAGTGGGCCCATCGCCTCTGGGGGGTCCCGGAAGCAGCCGGATGAGACTCGCCCATCACACTAGCCACCATTTTTGCTGTCCGGACTCTGGGAAACTGCCTCACGACCAGATCAACAGAGCAAAACCAGTTCGAGCCCAGGTAGGCGGCTCCCAGAAGCGGGAATCACTGGGAATTCGTCAGATGGAGTCAGGGTTCGGCCATTCCCTCTCCATTTTATCGAGCCTGGTGGCCCCGCCCAGGAGCTACCCAGGGGCCATCGGCCATAACATGAAGCGGCTGGGGAGGCTGGAGCTCGGTTCACCCCAGGCCCAGCTGAAGAGGGGACCCCCAGGAGGGCAGACGGGTTTTGGGAATGGGCCCGTCGCCTCTAGGGGTCCCAGAAGCAGCCGGATGAGACTCGCCCATCACACTAGCCACCATTTTCGCTGTCCGGACACTGGGAAACTGCCTCACAACCAGATCAACAGAGCAAAACCAGTTCGAGCCCAGGTAGGCGGCTCCCAGAAGCGGAATCACTGGGAATTCGTCAGATGGAGTCAGGGTTCGGCCATTCCCTCTCCATTTTGTCGAGCCTGGTGGCCCTGCCCAGGAGCTGCCTGGGGGCCATCGGCCATAACATTAAAATAGTGGAAACAGTAATGTCTTTTAATGCATTGAATTCCACGAAGAGCAGGAAAGTTTGGCAGGCGGGAGAGGTAAAGAGGAGAGAAATGACATACAGAATCCGCCAAGTAGTTGAGGTGTGGGAGCGGGGAGGGAGGTGGGGTCATTGGTGATGAGAGATGGGTTTGGGTGGAGGGATGGGTGTTGGAACACTGTAGAACCAAAACTCTACATGAGCATCTTTCAATTGTATGTCTAAAATGGTGTAACCATATTTGGGGGGAAAATAATAAAATAAAATAAAATCAGAAAAAAAATAGATTATTTGTACCATATGTTGCTAGAGACCCATCCGCTTCAGACCCAGAGTGGCACTGCTTGGCCGGCCCCATGTGGAAGCAACCCATGGAGCTGACCTCCCGGTAAGGGGCTTGGACAGCCCCTGGCCAAATCCAACATTGTTCCAAGGGTTTGCTCTCATGGACGGGGAGAGACCACACTGGCCGAACTCAGAGTGGAGTTTAGGGCCCTGCCCTTTCCTCCGCCTCCATGCCTGTTGCACTGGAAGAGAGAGACCTGCCCACGCCAGACTCAGCTAATTTGCGACCCCAGAAGAGATCCAGACCCATCCGCTTCAGACCCACAGCTGCGTTGCTTGGCCGGCCCCATTTGGAAGCAACTCATGAAGTGGACCTCCTGGTAAGGGATCAGTCAGCCCCTGCCGGAGTCCAACATTGCTCCAAGGGTTTTCTCTCATGGGCGGGGAGAGACCACACTGGCGGGACTCAGAGTGGAGTTTTGGGCCCTGCCCTTTCCTCCGCCCCAGAAGAGAGAAACCCACCCACGCCAGACCCACAAATCCCTTGGCGGTGTGGCCGCAAAGCGGCGGTGCAATAGTTTTAGAGAATACTGATTTTTAGGATAAGGTCCTTCTCAAGATCTTTCACATTTATACATTGTATACAGTTCTAGACAGATTCTAACTGATATCAGTAAGCCTAGCAAGAAGCCAGAGCAAACCACACATCATGCAGTCAGTCATTCTCAACATCCAGGCTCCATAGTTCCTCAGCGCTCCATCCAATAGTAAACCTGATCTTCCCCCTTAAGTTTCATCAGTAAATGCTCAAGATTAGAGCCTTCTACTGAGACTTTCCCACCTCCACGGCAAAGCCTGGCAAGCTACCCGTGTTTTATTTACTTGTTATGCCAAAAACTAGTAAAATTATGGACCTCGCTTCCATGACCTGAAGAATGGTTCAGGCCCCTCCTGTCCCTGGAGCAAGTAGATGCCCTTGGGTTACACTTGCTTTTGACAGGAATAATGGAGATGTTACTAGTGTCTACTTGAGCAAATTGATTAACAATGGGAAGACAGTAATACAATGATATGTTGCTAGATAAATATTCAGAATATCATTGAAATATTTGGAGTAGGAATCTGTGAAAAACTGATTAATATCAAGCCCAGATCGTTTTCCTTTGAGCATGAATCTATTTTTTCCCTAGTTCTATTGTCAAATGTATAATTCTCCCTAAATTTAAATAAAATCTCTGCCACTTCTATTTTATTTTATTTTTTTTTTGGGTCACACCCGGCAATGCTCAGGGGTTACTCCTGGCTTTGCACTCAGGAATTACTCCTGGCGGTGCTCGGGGGACCATATGGGATGCCGGGATCGAACCAAGCCGGCATGGGCCGGCCGCGTGCAAGGCAAACGCCCTACCTGCTAGGCTATCGCTCCGGCCCATGCCACTTCTATTTTAGAGCAGCAAAAGTAAATGTGCCTGCTTTATTCTTTTCTGTTTAATCTTCATGATGGAATATGCTCAGAGACCTAAAATTTACAATTGAGGTTTAGTAGAACAAGGCCTCTGATAACTCTCTGCCTCTCTCTGTCTCTGTCTCTCTCTGAAATACACCCACATATAAGAATACATATTAAATCACCCTTAAATTTAATGGACACTTATGTCAAATAGAAAAATTAAACATTTTTTATAACCAGTTAATGAATGACTATATTTTTTAACTCTAATACAAGGAAAATAAAGTATTTGGAAGGCAATTGACCATGAGTTTCAGCAATTTTACCTTCAGTTTACCACCGAGTTACATACTTTGTGGTCATTAATTAGAAACTATCTGTAGAACTTACTGAATTTTTATTCAGAAATACTTGTAGAGAAGAATTTTCAGAAATCTTTCTTCTTATAAAAGAAGCTTATTAATCAATGTTCAATTTTACTGTGTAAATTCTACTAACAACAATAAAAGGGCATTCATTAAACTGGTAAGAAATTATTAAAGGCCTATTCATAAAGTATTTCTAAAATGTCACTTAGATAAATCCTTCACATTATGAATCAAAGCACAAAATCTTTCTTGATCAAAATGTGATTGACCTTTACAATGCAACCAAAATTCAGACAGAAGTGCCAAACAGGTAATTTTAAGCATAAGATTGTATAACATTTGCATAAAATCTTATTTTATGAGTCATAGTTAACATCATTAGTTTTTGTCTGGTCATTGATGTATTTGTTTTGTATAAATATTACTCATTAGAAGTGCCATAAAACTGACACTAAACTTCATTGCTAAACTGACACTAAAGGTGATGGAATTAATTGAATTTCCTTAGTAATATCATATGACTAAAGATGTTCAACATGTCTAAGTTCCATATGCATATTTGTGTATATTTATATATATATATCATAGGCATTAAGGAGAGTCATGAATTCATTTATTATCAAGTAAATCTTGAATGAATTTTGATCTTAATTAGAAATAATTGACATAGTCTGATGAATTTTACAGAATAATATGTGACATTTTAAAATATCAATGTAGATTTGTAGTACTTTTTCCACTTTGCTATTTTTATTTTATTAATCAGTAAAAGAGTTATTCCTGAGATATTTGTCTCTTCTTCATCTTTAACCTAGTTTATAGGAAATTTCTGAGTTTGTTATTAAAATTACAAATCAAATACTACTCTGATATCTGTGTTGAACAGGTCTGAGAATTGAAAAACAGCATATAAGACAATCTAAACTTATTGCTCTTTTAACTAAGTATAGTGCAACAACCATCATATTTTAAGATAACTCATTTTATGCAATTTTCCATGCTGAATGAAATCACGTAGAACTTGAATTCTAAAGAAAGATATTGAAGCTGAAGTTCAGTGTCCTATTAATAAGAGATAGCTATATCATATTAGATATTGTCTTCTGTATTTAATAGAAAACAAAATAGTGATTTAAGAATTACAAAAATAAATATTGTTTTAAATGAATGAGAGGCTATAAGGAAGTTTTTCAATCAGAAGCTAAATGATTCCCTGTGGGCCCTCTGGCCCACAACTCTAGCCTCCCAAAGAGGCTACAGTGAGATACCACTTTACACCACAGAGACTGGCACATATTCAAAAGAGCAAGAACAACAAGTGCTAGTGTGCGTGGATGTGGGGAAAAGGGGACACTCATCCATTGTTGGTGGGAATGCTGGCTGGTACAGTCTTTCTGGAAAACAATATGGACATTCCTCCAAAGACTAGAAATTGAACTCCCATTTGACCCAGCCATACCACTCCTGGGAATCTACTCTGGGAAGCCAAAAATACTCAGCGGAACCACCATCCCTACTTTTATGTTCATAGCAGCATTATTCACAATAGCCAGAATCTGGAAGCAACCAGAGTGCCCGAAAATCGATGACTGGATAAAGAAGCTTTGGTACATCTACACAATGGAATACTATGCAGCTGTTAGGAAAAATGAAGTTATAAAATTTGCCTATAAATGGATGGACATGGAGAAGATTATGTTGAGCGAAATTAGCCAGAAGGAGAGAGACAGATACAGAATGACTGCATTCATCTGCATAACATAAATATATATGTACATATCATGATACCAATATCCAAGGTCAAGTGAAATATATATCAGGAGGTCTTGTCAAAGGTAGAAATTATCACAAACGTGTGGAGTCAGAGGCTAGGTAAGACAGAATGGAACACTGTGCTAACAATTGTTGAGGGTACTAATGCAAACCTAGAACTGAGCATTAAATAGAGGCAAAAAGATGCACATGACAACCCTTTAATTTATGTTCTGTAATCCATAGTCTGGAGGGAAGGAAAAGAGAAAGAGAGAGAAATGGAAAGAAATAAAGAAATTGCCATGGAGGAGGGCTGGGGAGGGGGGGGAGGGAACCGGGGACGTTGGTGGTGGGAGATGGGCACTGGTGGCGGGATGGGTGCTGGAACACTCTATGACCAAAACCCAAATATGAACTTTTTAATTGTATATCTTTGTAATTGTAAAATTAAAAAATAAAAAAGCAATAAAATATTACTTTAAATATAAAAAAAAAGTCACAAAGTGGGGTTGGGGTGATTACAAGACCAGGGAGTCAACTGATAGACCAAGGTAAGTGGAGAAAGAAGCAGAGGAAGCTGGAAAGTTGTGAGTACCTGAAAAAAAAATTTGAAAAGCACTTCAGGAATAAATCCTGAGGTAAAAAGAACGCTATACCAAAGAAGGTCAACCTTGTTTGGATCTGGCAGATGGTTTCTAGAGCTCCTTTGGGAGCAAAGCCTGAAGACAGAGGCAGCAGTAAGTCATAAGCACTGCCAAATGTGCCCCCAAACAAATAAACTAAAAAGAAGAGATTTTGAGATAGACTGCAATTTCAGTGACTCAACTGGATTGAAGTTTTAGTTTTATTTATATATTTATTTATTTATTTATTTCCAACAAATGGAAACATTACTGACCCATGTTTACTTCTTAAAGAGAAAACAGTCTCATTTACTTCATAGTTATTTCATATTAGAGTTTACATTGATTAGAGAGCTGTGCTTGCTTGCCTGGAGGCAAACAGTATTTCTCTCTGGTCTATTTAGAGATTCAACATGTCCAGATAAGTAAACTGGTAAGATCTAGCTAGTCCCATGATGATTGTGGCAGCATAAGAAAAACCATTTATACCAGCCAGCATAGAATACATGGTAAGATAAACTGCCACATTCAAACTGTCCTGCCTCATCTACAAAGTGGCCTGCACGAGGCAACACCAGGCTGGATGTAGTGGCTCTGGGCATCTGTGTACTGCAAGTCTTATATCTGAAAATATCAATCTCAATATTAAAGAATATTTTGAACTTATTTCAAGTTGCTAAACACAAAAATTAGTGGAAATGAAGCCAAGGTTACAAACTACAATCTCATTTTTAATTCAAATATTTAATCCTTAGGAACAAAATTGAAAAAAATAAAAAATCAATCAAATTTTTATGTGAAAAAGTTCTTGCTAATAATGCAAGCAGAGTTTATTTTGTGACTAGCTACTGCAATTGAAAAATTGGGACAGAAATCTTATAAATTTGTTTTTAGATTTTATTTTTTTTTGCTTTTTAATGGCTATGCTTAGAAGGGTACATCCTATCATAATTGGGGTCCAGAAGATTTCCAACCAACAGTACAGGGGGATGTAGATGTGGTGGATATGTTGTGTTAGAAATTGAAGTCAGGATTGGTTAGTGCTTGGCACATTCTCTACAATTTGAACTGTCTCCTTGTTCCATTGATACCTTCTTTTTTTGTATATGTGATTATTGAATACCTAACATTTTATGTAGAATATGTGGGGAGAAAACGATGACAGCAGAGGAGAAATATAAATGTCATCCAATGAACACTCCTATAAAACCACCAAATAAACATTGAATTTAATTTGTAGTTACTTCTTGTTTCTGTTCATATCAAGAAATGACATACATCTTGTTTGTGTTACTGGAGAGTCTCTAGTGATGTATAATGAGGAAGATGATTTTTTTTTGGTTTTTTGTCACACCTGGTGATTCTCAGAGGTTTCTCCTGGCTAGGCGACCATATGGGATGCTGGAGATCAAACCAGGCCAGCATGGGCTGGCCGCATGCAAGGCAAACATCCTACCCGCTGGACCATCGATCCAGCCCCAAGGAAGATGATTTTTAAATAAAAATTTAGGATATACTTACATTTAATTTTTCATAAATAATTAAATATTTGACACCTATATTATAACAATGTTTTATCATTTTATTGAGATTTTGTGCTATCTTTCTGATTAGAGAAATATTGTCATAGTTTTGTGTGTTTTCATGATCACCAGAATACTTGAAATAAGCCACAAACATGACTTAAAACTAAATTAATATTTAATTAATTATAATAGTTCTACCTAGTTTGAGTATTTGCCTTAATGATAATTAGGCAACCAAAATAATGGATATTTGTAAGTGACTAAAATAATGTTTATGCATATTATTAGCCAGTAAAACTTTGTTAATAAATATTTGATTAGTTACTTTATTGCTACTTAGGATAATTTTCTAAAAGCATAAATTGATCAAAACACATGAACAATTTAAATATTATTTCACATATATAGTGCTAAGTTGCTTTTGAGAAACATACATCATTTTGTAATAGATTCTGTACCCTAAAAATCATGTATATACTTAAGTACCACAAAAACATTCTTTTTTTAAAATTTTTTATTTTTACAATTACAAAGATATACAATTAAAAAGTTCATATTTGGGTTTTGGTCATACAGTGTTCCAGCACCCATCCCGCCACCGATGCCCATCTCCCACCACCAACGTCCCCAGTTCCCTCCCCCTCAACCAGCCCTGCTCCATGGCAGGTTCTTTATTTCTTTCCGTTTCTCTCTCTTTCTCCACAAAAGCATTCTTAAAACTTGTATAATATTGTATAATATTGTTACAAAATGTTATCATTTTGTTGAAAAACATTAAACACATTGAATAATCTGACTGATCTCAAAATATATCAGAGTGAAAAAGATCTCTACTAGGGACTCAAAGTAGTAAGAAATTATGACAACGATGTAATAAAAAAATTACAGACACAATCATTTTTCTAGAGGAATTATGAATAGCAATAAATTTTACATAAGAAAATATGTAACATATAAATAATTAGAACAATATTTTGTAGCTTTTAGAGATATTATGCCCAGAAGTAAGAGACTTTGTAACAGACATTGTAATAATGAGAAGAATTAAATGAAAAGAACAGATAGCATACTAGAATCTTGTTTGGGCTATGTCAAGCTCGTAGATTATATTGAATAATCCTATTTGATAAGATATATCCTTGGCATATAATTTTATACCAGACTACAGTTTATCTATGTTTTATTTAATTATTCTTCCAATGGTTTCTTCTTTTAATAGTAAAACAATTAAAGAATCTTTATCACGTAGAGTTTACCTTTATTATTTTATTTTTAACAAATTGTAAAAAAAAGTGTGCTTTTTTGTTTTAAATGTGAACTCCAAATAGGAACCCACATTTATGCTGATTACTCAAACATGATAAACTTGTTATGATCTTGGACTTCATATTTACTGTTTGGAAGCAAATGAAAAGGTACTTGCCTTCACTCTTCTGTCACAAATTCTCATTAATCAAAAGAAAGTGCAAGGTCTGTTCCTTTCATGCAAAGAGCAAAAGAGAAATGAAAACTGTATCTGAAAGTAAAGAGACAATAAAGTACAAGAAATGCAATTGGTTAGTTTAATAACAACTTTGTCCTTTAATTTATGAAGCAAATGGATCTTATAATGGGAAACCAAATCATTAATAGGCACATCTTCATTGAATTTAAACAGTTCTTCATTGAAAATATTGTCAAACATAAAATGCTAATTGATAACACAATTAATATTGCTCAGCATTGCTCCATTTTGCCCATTTTATTTACTATTATTTTTTGTGAAGTGCATGGTTTTATTTGAAGAACTTACTTAGAAAAAAACTAAAGGGAGAAAAAAGAAGACAGAAAGGTTAGAGAAGAAGGATACAGAGAGAAGAGTAAGTTATACATGTTCAAAGAGAAAACAGCATGGGTTTCTTCAAAGAATAAGTTTGACCTCATGTCAAACCATGAGTGGATGTTGAGATCGCTCTCTCTTCTTGATAAAAATGACATCATGTGATATTCATAGATTTTATACATACATGCCCAGTATACTTTGTTACAACACTAGATTTGTAAAATATTTTCTCCAAGTATATTCTGTAATTGTTTTGATTTTATTTTTATTTTAAAGTTATTATACTACTGTAAGATAGTCAATTACAAGCTACTTATGACTGAGTTTCAGTCATATAATATTGTAGCACTCCCCACCCCTCACCAATGCATATTTCTCATGGTCAACTTCCCCAGTTTCCTTCCCCACACCATCCCAGCGCCTCTATGGCAGGTACTTTTCTTCTCTATCTCTCTATGTCTCTTCTTTTGCACATTGAGGCTTGCAATACATACATTGAGGTGTTATCATGCATATTTCTTTATCTATTTTCAAACTCAGTTCTAGTTTAGCATTACCATTTCCAACTATTATTAGCACACTGATCTATTTTCTATCTTACCTAACCTCTTCCACACACGCATTTGTAGATTCCAACCCTTGATACATCTTCATGGTCACTAGTTCCAGAGGCCCCATTCACTCTTAATGGAACAAACATCTCTGAATGCAGCAGCTATGTGTACCTAGGTCGAGAAGTCAACATGATGAATGACCTAAAACCTGAGCAGCGCAGGAGAAAGCCGGTGGCATGGAACGCCTTCAAAAGCATTGAAGAAATAGCAAAGAAGACAAAGAACCTCGGGCTCTGGGCACATCTCTTCAACTCCACCTTTCTCCCTGTTTGTTCCATTGAGAGTGAATTGGGCCTCTGGAACTAGTTCACTTCTCATAAACATAGTTTTGTTGAGATTCAGCTGTAAACCTATCTTTTCACATTTTCGGACAAAGTCAGCCAGTATTTGTGCCGCTTAGCAAATGTTTGGTGTTATTAGAAAGATGTCATCAGCGAAGCAGAGGTGGTGTAGTTGCTGACCGTCTACCTTCACTCCCATTCCTTCCCATTCTAATTGTTACATGATATTCTCAAGGGTGGTGCTGAAGAGTTTTGGTGAAATGGCATCACCCCTGCTGAACCCCTCTTTTGACATCAATGATCACTTCTTTGTAGAGTGGTGAGATCCTGATGGTGAATCCGTAATACAGTTCACAAAGGATCTAGATGTATTGGGGGGTTTCAAACCCAATCATTCTATCAAGAGAATTTTAGAGAAAGCATTTTAGATAAAGTGTCATAGTAAGATAATTGAATAATTTGAGAATAATTCTATATTTAATACCATTTTTATGAAATATCTCTTTTAGCCAGTCATTACTCTGTGAAGGGTCAAATATTCTGTTGGTCCCTATATGGTAATGATCGTCATATGCACTGAAATAGAAAGCAAGGCTCATATTCAACTTTGTTTTCTCAAGTACAGTCACAACTCTCCAAGATGGAATCATTTTAACCATCAACATTTTTCGCAACTTGTAACTCAATGGTTACAGGTTGTAGCACATTACTACTTCTCCCCTGTAGACTGTCATAAGGTTAGTAATATTAAGTGTTCTTTGACATAGTCTTGCCCCTAATTTAGGCATTTATTTTTACACTTTGTGCCCATTTTAAGATATTTGTCACCATATCTCAGCCCTAAACGTCTTTGTAAGTTATCTTTATTTTATTTTTAGAGGATCTTGACCTGACTTGGATAATCATAGCCATAATCATGCCTTCTACTCAAAGACAAAACTATATTTATATTTAGATATATTCCTTATATTCTTTTTAAACTTTATTTTATTGAATCCCTGTGATGGACCATTACAAAACTCTTCATGATTGGATATCAGTCATACAGTGTTCCAACACTGTATTTTGATATTTCTAAAGTTATAATATTCTAAACTTACTTCATGACATACATTTTCTATTTATTTTTCTCTTTTTTTAATCTCCCTTTATACCAACATGTAAATACCTATACATGTATGTACATGAACATATTTATGTGTATATGTATATCAAAATTTATTAGTAATATAAGAATATATCTAAACATCTACTAAATTTTGATAAGTTTGATAAAATATTATATCTGAAACATCTATCATATGAGTAGCAAGATAGTCTCACTCTAATTTTTGATGTAGCAACATGATTTAAAGATGTTAGAAGCACTTTAGAAAGATAGTTAATACAGAATCTGCCTATTACTAATTATGATGTTTCTTTTTCATGCAGAAAATCTGCTACATTCTGTTCGCATCAGTGTGGTGAATAAAATGTGGCAAAATTTGTATGTGTTCTGCTGATTAAAATTTGCTATAAAGATTCAGGCAATATGAGCTGTACACATTGATTTATGAATTTATCTACTTGTGAAAAATATTACAATTCCTTTGTCAACCCCTAAGGGTTGGGAACCAGAATTTCTCTGAGATAAACAGTAATACATAACTCTTGCATAAGGAAATTATCTAAGTAAAAGTTTACAAATAGTCTTCATAACAATGAACAAAGTTTTGATTTACTTTTCATACAATTAACATTTTTAACCCAGTGCCACACAAAGTCTGGCAAGCTACCCAGGGTGTATTCACTATGCCAAAAACAGTAACAATAATGGACCTCATTCCCAAAGAATGGAGTCTTTACTGGATCCCTCTCGAGCAAATCAATGAACAATGGGAAGACAAGTGATACAAGTGACAACGATCAGAATATTTGAAATGTTTTCTCGTTAATTAATTAAGCAATCATAAATTTTGTATTAATATACAGTTCTTTTTTATTTTCTTTTTTGGGTCACACCTGGTGATGTTCAGGAATTACTCCTGGCTCTGCATTCAAGAATTACTCCCTGGCAATGATGGGGAATATATGGGATGCTGAGGATCAAATGCAGGTCTGCCCGTGCAAGGCAAAAGCCCTACCTGCTGTGCTATTGCGCTGGCCCCAATATATAAAGTTCTTTACAGTAGTTATCATCACAGTATGCTATATTTAAATTTGTGATGTGTTTAATTTTGGTTCTTTACAGTAGCTTATCTTTATTTTTGTGATGTGTTTCATTATAGCACCTTCATGTGTTAAAAAATTAAACATAAAATATTGAAATAACTGATAGGAAATTAAAAATACTACACATTTGGAAACCTGACATATTATTGATTCAGCAAAAATTAAAAAGGATAAACCCTTCCATATTGTCTGCCTTATAGGTTGATGAAATTTGTCTTCAAGTTGGACATCTTGGAATTTAAATCATTAAATGTCAAATTTGGACAAAACTGTCAACATTTGTAGAGACTGCCTCTGGTTAACAGCAGTATAATGTTCATTTATACTTTGATATTACATACTGTCACTATACCTCAGAAGAGTTTGGGCAAGTTAAAACTAAAATAAAAATATCTGTTATTAATGCATGAATTAAAACTAGTAGATAACTAAGATGAAAATAAATTTTTCAAAACCACAAACTTGTATGAAAATGCAATTATCTGTTAAATATATTCCCAATATAATATGTTAAATTATTTTAGAATATAAAACTTGAAACCACTAATTGAGAACATCTGAAAGCGTGCACATTATGCTGTTTTCTTTTCTATTATCTGGCATGCACATTTTTTTAACTCTGACAACAAATATTTTGAAATTCATCTTAATATGCTGACTCTATTTTGCGCAACATAAGAAACAAAATTTAATGAAAAGCATGAGATACTTTTGTAATTGTTTTCTGCTTAAGTCATACCAAAGGGTTTCCAAAATAGACTGCTGCAATAAAACAAATAAAAAACTAAATATTTTGTCTGCTTCTAGTTAGTGAGTTAGCTGTGAAATATTTGCTATATTATTTGCATAAAATCATTTAGTAAATTTGAAGAAGTAGAATTCAATAGCCAAATGCTATTTTTTAATCAACTTCAGTTAATATTACATTTATTATAGTTTCCCTTTCTACTGATATACTTTTTGGTTTGATTTCATAATCTATATTTATGGTTATTTTTAGTAACTTAGAATGTTTCTTAACCCTAGCTATTTCCTGAGACATTGAATATATCAAAAATTGCTAAGCAGGTGTGCCTTAAAATTACTGTGCCATCAACTCTTGGTAATTGTGAAAAACTTTTATCTATAAATTCTTTTCATCAAATAAAAATATATATGGTGTTTAAAATTTCATATTTTACACACTTTTCAAAGTTGAGTTGAATTTATAGGTATATGTTTAATGCTTGTCTACACATTAGAGAACAACAATCAATTCTTATATTGCCATATGTGGTCTTCAGAACACTCATTTTTAAGGATATTCTATTCACTGCAATTATCAGTTTTAGATTAACTGTTAAGAACTTTTAGGGTTAATGGTTAATCCAATCAACATTGGATTAATAGCTTATCCAATGTTGGATTGACTATTAATTGGATTAATAGTCAATTCAACCAACTTTTTGTTTGGATTAACTATTAAGAACTTTTAGGGTCTTACTCCTCTTGTCACTAATCTCAGTAAGATTATTTTATCTGAAAAAATTATAAATGAAAATATTCTGATGATCAGAACACAAAAAAAATGAACAGGACATCTAATTTGTAGAAGTTTAATAAGTTATGTACAGGAATTAAATTTATGTAGAAAAATATTTCTCTCATGATAAAGTTTCTATAACTAATATACGAGTTAATATTTTTGTGATTTGTTCAAATGATTTTAACTTTATTAACTTATTTGATATATATATATCTGTATTACTATTCACTCTTTCCATAATCTAAAATTAAGAAAATTATCTATAAATCATATAATCTCTGTGCTTTTAAAATTACTATGTACTTATTTTTAATGTAGACAATAGATACACTGTTCAAACAGTTTCAGTTTTAAAATTGATTAGATAACAAACTATCTAATCAATTATACTAGTGTTATAATGAATAAGTTAAAAATACATATTTTAGTGAAGTAATTGTTATATTTTAGCATGGGGTTGTTAAAACTTTATCGAATGATTAAGTAAGCTGCTGTTGCTAGCAGAAACTTCTGTTACTGTTTGTTGAGTCTAGTTGGCATAAGGGAAACGGGGGATCAAAACTAAGTTTGCCGCTTGCAAGAAAAGCACACTTCTTTGCTTCATCCCCTCAACTTTATACTTTGTATATTATTAAATTTTTATCAATTTCCCCCACTGAGTACCCACACTATTTTCCTTTTTTTTCTGTTATCTTTTTCCTCATTTCATAAATGCCTGGTATTTTCTAATGCTTCTGAGAAAATTCATTCCTATGTCTTATCGGTGTTCGTTAATTAGTAACTACAGCAAAAGCTGATGGGGAATAAAGTGTTTAATATACTTAGATATTGAAAGGAAAACCTGACCAAAATATTTTTCAGTGTGCTGGAATGGGAGAGTGTCTTGTCCCTTGGTGACTTGGAATCAATCCTCAGAACCTTATATGAGTTCTCGAGCACCACAAGAAGTACTAAGTGAAAAGCCAGGAGTACCACCTAAACATTGCTGTAATATATCACTGTATCACTGTATCACTGTCTTCCCGTTCATCATCGATTTGCTCGAGCGGCCCCAGTAACATCTCCATATGTCCTGTCTCATGCTAGTAGAGCCCAAGGCATCTGCTTGCTCCAGGAACATAAAGAGCCTCAATCCATTCCGAATGAGTCTATAATTGTTACTGGTATTTGGCATATATATCAAATACAACATGGGTAGCTTGCCAGGCTCTGCTGTGCAGGTAGCATACTCTTGTAGGCATCTCTAAATCCAGCATTTATTGATGAACCGCGCGGCCGCTTGCAGCCAGGAGCCAGGCGCTGATAGGCTGGTATGCTGGGTGGAGGTCTGACGAGAGAGAAGTCCGGATGTGGAAAATGGAGGCCCTCATGGAGTGGGGTCGTCTGGCTTGTTGTGAGGCTCTGCTGGGATGGTGGGCCAGGACTAGAACCCCACCATCCCTCCCAGGCGCCTCGTGAGCAGCTGGTCACAGGGAGAGTCAGTAGCAGCTCTGCCCCATGTCTGGCGAAGTCTCTGGACCGCATACCTGAGCTGGATTTAAGAAAGACTGCTGCAGGGTGGAACTCGATGAGCCAGGCGCTGATAGGCTGGTCTGCTGGGTGGAGGTCTGGGGGGAGAGAGAAGTCCGGATGTGGAAAATGGAGGCCCTCATGGAGTGGGGGGGTCGTCTGGCTTGTTGCGGAGGCTCTGCTGGGATGGTGGGCCAGGACTAGAACCCATCATCCCCCCCCGGCGCCTCGTGAGCAGCTGGTCACAGGGAGAGTCAGTAGCAGCTCTGTT